>JABUQX010053831.1:10000-12500 GCA_015478945.1 Trachelipus rathkii | reverse complement strand
AAAATAATGACTAATACATACTATCAATCCTGTCAACATTCTAAATAACGCATAATATTAGATGTAGGTGAAGTAGATTAGTAAATGACTTAAATTATATAAATAACTTAACAGTATAGAAGTTATAGAGTAAAAAGCCAGTATAGTTGTATTGTCGTTTTATTATTCAGCTTTCCAGACAAAATTCATTAATGAAAGCTAGAACTAATTATTCAAACAATACAATAAACTATATTATTAAGTAATTGTTAGTGGAAATATAATGTATTTTGCTTAATTAGTGTTTTGACCATCATACGTAAATAATGATAAATGATTAGTATAATTGTATTTGCATATCTTTGTATATTATATATAATATATTATATATATAATATATATATATATATATATAATATTATATATATATATATATATATATATATATATATTATATATATATAATATATATATTATATAGTCCGTATGTACGCGTATGTATTATTGTATATGTATTATGTATTTTTTTTTAATTAATTTATATTTAATTATTTTAAAAAGCACCCGGTTAAGCTCAGTCGTTTAGATCACCTCACCAAACGAAGTTGATGAAGTCCACAGGTTCGCAAACTGGTTCGGCCAGGTGAGAGATGTGAGCAATTTCTCCTTAGGCTTTTTGCTTCGTCCTGCCTCGGATCGCTAAGCGGACTACACCCCCTCCTAGATTAGGCCTCAGCCCGTGAGCTGGTGTTTATCTTCTGTACAAAAAAAATTATACTAATATATATATAATATATATTATATATATATATATATATATATATATATATATTATTATAATATAAATATATATTATAATATATATATATTATATATATATACTAAATATAATATAATATACATATATATGTTATATACAATATATATATATTATATATAAATTATATTATAATAATATATTAATATATTATATATATATATATTATATATATATAGTTGATATATATCTATATTATATATTATATATTAAATATATATATAGAGAGTAAGATGGATGAGAGATTGAAATTGTTGTGTGCCGTGTTATCCTATTCCACATTTTTGTCTCCTCTAAGAATTTATTTTAGAAAAGACAATAAACTTTTATAATGGAAAATACTTTATTGAAATGTGTCAAACGGAAGCCTGACGTCCCAATAACTTAATATAAACGTGTAAACATTTATAAAAAAAAATTGGAAGAGGAAGTTGGGAGAGTGACTGACAGGCGGACCAGAATACCAGATCAATTGGAAGAGAAGCTTAAAAAAAGAAAAAGGAAAACGATAAAGAAGAAAAGAGATAGGAAATTGAATAAACAAGATAGGTCAAAAGAAAGAAGAGAAGAAAGAAGAAGAAGAAGCCTGTAAACAACACAAACGCGGATTTGAAAGAAACCGGAAAGCGCGCTACAAAACTAACCGCAAGAAAACGATAAAGAAGAAAAGAGTAGGAACATTGAATAAACAAGATTAGGTCAAAAGAAAGAAGAGAGAGAAAGAAGAAGGAGAAAGAAGAAGAGAAGAAGAAGAAGTAAGTAAGAAAGAAGAAGAAGAAGAAAAGAGAGAGAGAGAGGAGAGAGAGGAGAAGAGAGAGAGATGAGAGAGAGAGTAGAGAGAGAGAGAGAGAGAGAGAGAGAAGAGAGAATAAAATGAAAAAAAATATTGTTATCATGACTTTGATGTCAACAACATAATTAAATTAGCTTATAAAAATGAATTTAATATAAATTTTCCTTATAAACATTTATCCTTGTAAGGATTCGTGTGCACAAATGAGTACACACACACACACACACACATGTAGGTTTTACTCAATTCAAAGCGCACATAAAAGCGAATTCTTGCTGAGTTTTAATAAAGTATATTAAAAATTGCCGGAATTTAATTTCTCTATTAAAAAGATTTTCACGAGTTATTTATAAAGCTAAATAATAATGTTTCTTTTTAATATATCAAATTTTTCTTGAAATAATTTTTTTTATATGGCTTTCTTTATTTACTTATTCACTTATTTATTTCCTTCTTAATTTTTATTTAATATTTTTCTTTTATTTAACCGCTATATTTAATTTTAAATATTTTTGTGTTGCAATTTGTAGAATTTAGTTTGCAGAATATTTTGTGGATTATTTCTTAATAATATTTTTGGTTTGAACACTTTACTATTAGAAAGTTCAATAGTTTTTTAAATACTTTCGCTAGAATGAGTTTAATAAACTTGTTGTTAACTGTTGTTTTTATCAAGGAAGGGAATCGTGGGTAATGATGGAATAAAGCCAAATAAAAGAATTGTGAAATAAGTTCAAAAAATGACGAGTTGACCAAAAAAAATTGATGAACTAAAATATGATTGTAAAGACTAAAGAATGTTTAAAGTAAATAAGGATAAAGAAATTATTTCAAGCAATAAATAGAAAAAAGATGTTATAAAGGAAAACTTGAAATAAACTTGGTAAAAGATTAAGTAGGAAATGAAAATA
>JABUQX010053831.1:0-2500 GCA_015478945.1 Trachelipus rathkii | reverse complement strand
ACATTACAATGGACCACCTCTATATATTCTATAAAGCACAAGAAAGTCTTAAATGGTAAGCCTCTATAGATATCTCTAGTGTCACTATAACCTCCTTCCTCTTTAGAGAGAGCTCGTTACGACTTCGTCTCATCTTACCACAATGATTACACTTCTTATCACTAGTCATACTGCGCGAAGATGCCTCTGAACCACACTTTTTCTCGAGACGTAAGCTTGCAGGTTGGTAAAAGGTAGATGAGTTCTATTCTTTATCCACTTAAGGACTGTTGCTAATTTATTGGAGAAATATCGTAACAATCTTCCTTTCTTCCTTGGTGTGTATTTTATCCTTTCTTTAGATCAAATTATTCAAATACTCATAGAACATGACTTGAATAACACTAGTTGTTCAATGAGGCGAATATATCTATGCTTTTATGTATCAGCGTGAAACTGTAAGCGACCTAAATTACTCATATCACTAAATAAAACGGAGAATAAATGACTGTTATTCTATATGCGTCTGTGTTGATATTACAATAGGAGCTAACACTGAAATCTTTTAAGATTGAATTCACTCTTTATATATTGATATAAGTAAAACAGATAATGACAGGACAATATATTTAAAATTTAATATAAAAGAAAAAAGTATGTGATGCAAATTGAATATTAAAGGATATACTTAAAATCGTGAATTATCAATGTGTTTGATTAACGTAACTATTTTCTGGTCAGGATGTCTGATTATCGTAAATATAGTCAACTTTTTACGTTAACGTTGAACTAAAAGTATATACATTATATTTAGATAAAATCTATTTCATTAAAATTTTTGACAGATATAATAATAATACATATATATGGGTTGATATAATAATAAATACACTACTCTTTGGAATAACACTCGCTCTTTCGAAAGAGGGGTGGAATTTAATTTTGATAAATATATTAATAATCGGTAGCGTTGATACCCAGTTTGATTCATGAATGATTATATTATGAAACACTATATGCTATTCTTTCCACTCTTCAAATCTTATACTTTCACAATAATAAAAAATTAATTACTAGATGAAAGAATATCATCACTTCCACCTTAGGAGAAACTAATTCTTTTATAAAAGTCATATAAAGTTTGAATATAAATATTAAAGTATGATTGAATATATCAATAGTAAATATAAAGCAAATTTATCACAGATCTTCTTGTATATAATCTACCTTAACAATTTTTATATGGATAAACTACTAAGATTTCAATAAGATTTTTATTTTTATTATAGAACAGCCATTATAATTAAGTTAATAAATATATATATAGGTACTTTTAATTAAGAAATATATGAGATATAATAAAATAATTGGTTTCTAGCCTTAATTAGTGCCTAATGTATTAATTATTAGTCTTATAGTAAATTACCTAGCTCAAAAAAAAACAAACATATAATAAAAACCAACTGATAAGAATTAGTTTAGTACCGATTTAATTTTGAATTAGACTTATTTGTGTGTTATTGATATAAAATTATATATAACATTATTATATACGAATTTAATGACTAATTATATATTTTTCATCAAATCAAGTAAAAAAGACATTAAGAATTATGATTCAATTCGTCTCACTATTTTAACTATGATAAGATAAATATATATTTTTTAAATATTATATTTCATTAAAACCACTTTTTTTTTTCTGCATTCTATATTAGATAATATTCATTTAAGAAGATAATATTATTTCACAAATGCTCGATTTAATAGTAATAAAATAATATATATATGAGTATACCCAAATTATATACACTGTCATACAATTTTAAAAACGAATTATGACAGTTTCTTTAAAATTAAGGAAATAAAACGAATGTAAATAATAAAAGTTTCTCAAGTCTTTTCAATATCATGTATAATTTAAATATTACAATATATAATTATTAAATAGTTTTATAAATATAATTGTTCCTAATAACATTATAAATAATGTTATTCTATTCGGTAAGTAGTATTAAAATGTACTTGGTGAACACGAAGCTGAATTATAGACCCTAAACAAATATAGATACTTTTATAGAGATCTGCATAACGAGAGAATTGATGAGAAGAAGAGAAAAACATTATGTGACTGGTCAAAAAGTGTCGTGGATTTTTTTCAAATTTTACTCGAACGTTTATTCGATATATATAGAGCGAAAAAAGTATTTTATCTAGATTCTCGTAGTAGAGTCTTAGTATTTTATTCGTTTCGTATATATACCATAAAGCAATATATAGGTAATAAATGTACTAGGTCCATGGCACCTATATTATTACTTAATATGAAAATTATGAAAAATTACAATGTACGTTACCACATGCATAAAGAATTTATGTACTTCATTATATATATATAATAAATATATAATGAATTTCACAGAGTAGGGTTAAGGTACAAATTTCCAAAATGAAATTTAAGTTATAATTAATAAATCGCTATGCTAATTATGTAGTTGTTTACTTTAAATTATATATTTTA
>JABUQX010053830.1:40000-47500 GCA_015478945.1 Trachelipus rathkii | reverse complement strand
CGGACTATAACCTGAGACTTACTTCACCACTCCACTCTTCTCTATCAGATCACAGAGACATCAATGACAATAATGGAAAAATATAACAAGAGCCCTTGATATAAAAAAAAAAAAAAAAATCCTCTTGTGTTGTCATAGCGAAAAAATACTACAACAACGAGACACGGTAATAATAATAATAATAATAATAATAATAATAATAATAATAATAATAATAATAATAATAATAATAATCAAATAACACATAATTATTCCAAAATTATATTTAAAAATAATTATAGAAGGTAAACAACTGAATAATAATAATAATAATAATAATAATAATAATAATAATAATAATAATAATAATAATAATAATAATAATAATATAATTTAATAATAATAAATTAATAATAAAAATAATAATTATAATAACAAAATCTATACTCTTTACCACACCCATCCAAAAAGTAAACAATCACCCATATAAGACTAATAAGAAACGTAAAAGTTTGAATAATAATAATAATAATAATAATAATAATAATAATAATAATAATAATAATAATAATAACCAAAAAGTTTCAATTTCTCCTTGCAATAATTTACTCTCCTTTTAAGGAATGGTGGTAATAACTGATAAATAAAAACTGCTTGTATCTTTAATATATATATATATAGTAGGGATGGGCCGGATATCCGGCAACTATCCGGTATCCGGCCTATCCGGCCAAGTTTTTGACTATCCGGTATCTGGCCGGATATCATTGTTATCCGGCCGGATAACCGGATAATTACTTCCCTAGTAGGTTCTTCCTCGTTTGGGGAAATATTCCAAATAATTTGAAAAATTATATATATTATTATATATATATATATATAATATATATATATATATATATATATAATATATATATATATACTATAGAGAGTATATATATATATATATATATATATATATTATAATAATATTTACTTGTTAGAATTTCGATGTTGAGTACCATGTTATTTATTTATTCATCATGTTATGTTGACTGTAAAATACAATTTATCTGAAATTTGTGGTGACACGTTTCATAAATTATGGTAAAAATATGGAATATTAAAATATATAATAATATATTATAAAATATTAAATATATGGTAAAAATATGATATTTATAATGGAATTAAGATACGCAAGCAACATGGTAATAAGCAATTTTTAACCAACCCAATTTTATTCTCACGTTTTAAGTATTTTAATTACTAAATAGTAATTACCACTGCTTATTTTAAAGTGTTTAAGCATTGTATTATTTACCAGTATATATACGCACATTCTCAGAAATTTATAAAAAAACAAACAAAAAAAACACACGAATTTATTCTCAATGTTACCCGCCTTCAGTGATAAAATATAAAAATCAGAGCAAATGTCAGGGCACAAAACTTTATAAAATGCAATGTTGGAAATAAATATACGTCTGCTATTAAGAAAAAGTGGTGCTACGAATAAATGGTCAATATCGATTATAACTTTATAGGACAATCGAAAACTAAATATTATCGATATTGAAGAATCGGTCGATAATAGTAACACTCAATATGCATTTATAATATTGAAAATTTTACATCAAGAAAATAAAAGGAAACCTGTTTAAAAACATGATCCTTTGAAGAAGAAGAAATAGAAAAGACTTTTTCGGTGTTGCTATCAAACGTACAAAGATGGCCAACGTGTAAAAATTTGTGGACTATAAATTTTGGCATTCCACTGAAACTCTACAATTTTTTTTCTGGTAGTCCTCTAAACTGCGGAATGATATAGGCATGCGCTACTTGCAATCCACAACATTTTTCAATAATCGCATTGCAATTCCTCAATTTAATTTTGGTATTTCGCAAATTGCCGAATTGCGGACTTAAATTGCGGAACGTCCACCTATAGATATATAATTATATATATATAATAATATATATATATATATATATATATATATAATATATAATATATATATATATATATAATATATAATATATATATATATATATTTAATAATAATATATATAATATATAATAATATATATATATATATATAGGTCAGCCTCCCAGAATTAGATGTCCCATGTATGTAAAAAAAACTATGATAGCTACGTAAAAACTGAATACATTTTTGAATCAGCGCACATTGTAATGGAGGAAAAATGAAGAAGAAATAAAATAAAGTGAGATAAAAAAAAAGTAATATAATAATTACGTTCCATGTACGATGAATTCTCTCGGTTTCCCCCAAATTTTCGCGGTTCCAAAGTCATGATCCCCCAATATTTCTTTTCATGTTGCGAACATACGCGCACACCACACACACACACACACACACACACACACACACACACACATCACACACACACACACATAGATGTTCTAGAGAATTTAAATTTTTTTTGATGACCTGACCTGACCTAAACCTAAACTAATATGCAATTTTTAAATTTTTTAATTTAATTTAACTTTAATTTTTATTTTTAATTTTTAATTTTTTGCCATTATTTTTAAGTTTCACCCTTAAAGTATTGAAAAGATATAAGGAAAACGTTTATTTTTTATGGGTATCTTAAATTAAGTTTTGAAACGTACGATTATAATATTTTTTGGAGTTATTAATTATTATTATTCATTATTAATTTTTTTTTTAGTCTGCATACAATGTATGCTGAATTCAAAAATATATTAAGTTTTTTATGTAATATAGTGTTTTTTTTTTAAGATACAGGGGGCACCTTAATCTGCGAGACTAGCCATATATAATATATATAATATATTATTAATATATATATATACTATATATATATATATATATATATATATAAAATCCCGGTATAGCGTGGGGGCGGGGTGGATCGTTGGCCTCTTTATATATAAACTTCGTCTCCCACTTTCCCTAAATACACTTTTTGGAATTTTTTTTTTGAAAATCAGGCCCTATAGTAGGTCAAAAGCACACAAAAAAATAATAATGTAAAATTCTAATAATCATAGTTTTATTAAAGTTTAAACTAAAGCTCATTTAGACTCAGTTTGAAGGGTGAATCGGACCACCATTGTGGGGTGAATTGGGCCATCTTTTTAAATTCCTCTTTTATGTATAAATTCAATTTTATATTTTAATTTTTACTTAATATAGTAATTGTTTATTATATTAAAATTAGTAATAAGTAATTAAAATTTCAATAATGATAAATAAAATAAGAATAAAAATGTGGCCCAATTCACCCCATTCGTGGGACAAATTTTGACACTTTTTGAATTCATATTTTCAATATAAATTTCATTTTTTATTTTAATTTTTACTTAAGTAACTGTTTATTATATTTAAATTGGCTTTACGTAATAAAAATGTCAATAATAATAGGCTACATAAAATAAGAATAACAATGGTGGCCCAATTCACCCCATCATCAATTTTTATGGGGGGGTGAATCGGGCCAAGTTAGGCCCAGCGATTTAACCACTATGCACTGTTTGGAACAAAAATTTAATTTGCCAGTTTAAAGCTAACATACTCAACTGTATACACTGAAAAATATATAATTAAAATCTGTCCATAACTTTTCATTTTATAACAAAGTTAAAAAAAAATCGCATTTTTCAAATGTGAAATTCTATTTAAGGACATTTTATACACTAATTATATTATATTTTTTAAAAATATAAAAACTCTCTAGGATCAAAGATAATCTAAATAAAACTTGCAGATACTACCCCGATGAGCCAAAAAAAAAAAAATTTTATTTTTATTTAGTCACTCCGCCCGACGCTATATAACAATGCCAGATATCCGGTAATCGCGGCTAATCCGGATAATGTCATCCGATATCCGGCGATATCCGGTTAACTTCCACCGGATATCTGTATTCGGCTAATCACTATCCGGCTCATCCCTAATACAGATATATACATATAACAATAAATATAGTATATATATTCATATATATATATATATATATATATATATAATATATATATATATATATGATATATATCAGGGATGGGAGTCAGAAAAATAGATCGACTCCCGACTCCGACTCCCAGAGTCGATTTTAAAAACCCCGACTCCCGACTCCGACTCCCAGAGTCGATTTTAGAAACAACCGACTCCTGACTCCCGACTCCCGACTCCCGACTCCCGACTCCCAATGGAAAATTTCCCGTAAACTTTTTCACAAAAAAAAAAATTTATCGTATTTAACTTAAATTTTAATAATAATAATAATAATAATAATAATAAAAATAAATAATAATAATAATAATAATAATAATAATATAATAATAATAATAAAATAATAATAATAATAATAATAATAATAATAATAATAATAATAATAATAATAATAATAATAATAATAATAATAATAATATTCCTTAATTTTTCATTAATAATAATAACTAATAATAATAATAATAATAATAATAAATAATAATAATAATAATAATAATTATTATTATTATTATTATTATTATTTTATTATTATTTATTATTATTATTATTATTATTATTATTATTATATTATTATTATTATTATTATTATTAATTATTATTATTATTATTATTATTATTATTATTATTATAATAATAATTAATAATAATAATAATAATAATAATAAATAATAATAATAATATAATAATAATAATAATAATAATAATAATATTATTATTATTATTATAATTTATAATTATACATTATAATTATTATTATTATTATTTATTATTAATATTACTATTATTATTATTTTTCCAGTAAAAGGATGAAAGTTTCGGGGTCTTCCACTATATATACTACAATTCATATATATATATATATATAATATATATATTATATATATATATAATATAATATATATATATATATATAATATATATAGATATATATATTATATAGTATATATATATATATATATATATATATATGGTGAAACTAAAGAAGTTACCCGCATGATATCTCGAAAACTAAGATAGGTACAAGAAAACTGATAACATATATGGAATCAGCGTTATGAAATTTGTATGAAAATGAAAAAAAATTTATTTTTTTTTTTTTTTTTTATATCTCCAAAACTACGATAGGTACAAGAAAACTAATAACATATTTAGAATCAGCGTATGAAATTTGTATGAAAAAAATGTTTTTTTTTTTTTTTAACTAAAAGAATACCCCAGGGTAAACCGCAAAGATGCAAAGAGTCGGGGTCTCTCGGCCTCCTGGGGGACGACGGGGTAGGACTATTTCCCCCCCTCCGGGGAGGGTCTCCGGAACCCCCGCTCTTTGGTATTTGGTGTCGCGGGGGTTCCTCCGCCCCTCCCCTACGGGGTATGGAAAACGTCCCCCCTCTGTCCCCTCGGCTCGAGCCCCTAAAAAAATTTATACGCTGATTCCATATATGTTATTTTTTTTTCTACCTATCGTAGTTTTGGAGATATAAAAAAAAAAAAAAAAAAAAAAGTAAAATTCTTTTTTGTCATTTTCCATACAAATTTCATACGCTGATGCCATATATGTTATCAGTTTTCTTGTACCTATCTTAGTTTTCGAGATATGCATGCGGCGAGCCTCTTAGTTTGGCCTATATTATATATATAATATATATAATATACATATGATATATAATTATATATATATATATATATATATATATAATAATTAATATATATATATATATATAATATATATAATATATATATATATATATTAATATAATATATATATATATACTGGTTAAATATTGCATATAATCGCATTATATAAGATGTTAAAGAAAGGACATATAATAGGAAGGTAAATAATTAACTGCCTTCCCGGATTGAAAACCCCGCCATGTTGCGACTGAGGAAAATATACCCGGTGCGTTACGACTGACCTATCCTCCAAGCCAAAAAAACTTGGATTCAAGAACAGTTATAAAAGCAACCGAGCTCCCTTTCAAGGCGACATCACCAGGTTGTCCAGCCTGTCCTATCCCTCGTTCTTTATAATTGAGAGATGTTAAATATTGCATAATAATCGCAATTATACTAAGATGTTAAAGAAAGAACATATAATAGAAAGGTAAAGATTACTGCCTCCTCCGGGATTGAACCACCGCCATGTTGCGACTGAGGACAATATACCCCGTGCGTTACCGATGGAGCTATCCTCCAAGCAAAAAACTTGGATTCAAGAACAGTTATATTTAAGCAAAACCGGCTCGCTTCAGGCGACAATCAACAGGTGTTCCAGCTGTCTAATCCCTCGTTCTTTATATGTAATGTTAAATTATTGCATAATAATCGCAATTATATAAGATGCTAAAGAAGAAAGAACATATAATAGGAAGGTAAAGAAAATAACTGCCTTCTCCGGGATTGAAACACCGCATGTTGCGACTGAGGGCAATATACCCGGTGCGTTACGACTGAGCTATCCTCCAAGCCAAAAAACTTGGATTCAAGAACAGTTATAAAGCAACCGAGCTCCCTTCAAGGCGACATCACCAGGTGTCCAGCCTGTCCTATCCCTCGTTCTTTATATTGTAGATGTTAAATATTGCAAAATAATCGCAATTATATAAGATGTTAAAGAAAGAACATATAATAGGAAGGTAAAGAATTAACTGCCTTCTCCGGGATTGAACCCACCGCCATTTTGCGACTGAGGACAATATACCCGGTTGCGTTCAACTGAGCTATCCTCCAAGCAAAAAACTTGGATTCAAGAACAGTTATAAGCAACCGAGCTCCTTCAAGGGCGACAATCAACATCAGGTGTCAGCCTGTCCTAATCCGCTACGTTCTTTATTTGTTAGATGTTAAATATTGCATAATAATCGCAATTATATAAGATGGTTAAAGAAAGAACATATAATAGGAAGGTAAAGAATTAACTGCCTTCTCCGGGATTGAACCACCGCCATGTTGCGACTGAGGACAATATACCCGGTGCGTTACGACTGAGCTATCCTCCAAGCCAAAAAACTTGGATTCAAAAACAGTTATAAAGCAACCGAGCTCCCTTCAAGGCGACATCACCAGGTGTCCAGCCTGTCCTGTCCCTCGTTCTTTATATTGTAGATGTTAAATATTGCATAATAATCGCAATTATATAGGATGTTAAAGAAAGAACATATAATAGGAAGGTAAAGAATTAACTGCCTTCTCCCGGGAATTGAACCCCACCATGTTGCGACTGAGGACAATATACCGGTGCGTTACGACTGAGCTATCCCTCCAAGCCAAAAAACTGGATTCAAGAACGCGTTATTGTTCTCAGATCGCAACATGGCGTGTTCTATCCCTCGTTCTTTATATTGTAGATGTTACCTTCCTATTATATGTTCTTTCTTTAACATCTTATATAATTGCGATTATTATGCAATATTTAACATCTACAATATAAAGAACGAGGGATAGGACAGGCTGGACACCTGGTGATGTCGCCTTGAAGGGAGCTCGGTTGCTTTATAACTGTTCTTGAATCCAAGTTTTTTTGGCTTGGAGGATAGCT
>JABUQX010053830.1:27500-32500 GCA_015478945.1 Trachelipus rathkii | reverse complement strand
GTGCTGTTAAGTAAAAAGGGCCCAAAAAAATTTTCACTTTTTTAAATTTGGCAATAACTACTAAACTATTTAACATATATGAGTTTTAAAATAAGTTCTTAGAATGGCAGGTCCTATGTATGTTACCACATAAAAATTTTTTGTTTTGCTTAAAAATTGTTAAAATTATTTAGACTCGAAGTGAACAAAAAAAAAGGCCCGCTGTTTGCAAAAAGGGCCCATGTGTATGACAAAAAGGGCCCCACCCTTTTAACTCTTGCTAGAGTTAATTTTTTGGTATTTTTAGGTTTTTATCTTGTTATTTAAGGTTTTTTTCTATTAAATAACGGAGAATTTTTTTTTTTTTTTTTTGAAAATTTTTTTTTAAAAATAAAAAAAAATAATAAAAATAAAAAAAGGTAAAAATTTCCCAAAGTTTCAAAAAATCAATCCCATTTGGGTCAACCCTCATAACTCTCTCTAGAGTTAATTTTTTTGTGTTTTTAGGTTATTATTTTGTTATTTAAGGTTTTTTGTGACTAAATATGAAGAAATTTTATATTTTTTTTTAAATTAAAAAAAAAAATAATAAAATAAAAAAAGGTAAATTTCCTCAAATTAAGCAAAAATTCCAAAATCACTTCCAAAATCACTGCTACTGCTGCTGATGTACTTCAGCTTTCTCTTAGAACCTGAAACTCTTCCTTTTATATATATATATATATATATATATACAACAATGGTGAAAATAAAGATGGGCCCTTTTTAGATAACATTTATGAAAAGTGGGCCCTTTTTACATAACAAAAATTGTTTTTGTTTTTTTTTCGAAATATATCTAAAGTAAACAAAAAATAACAATATAACCCATGTGTTAGGTGTTATACAACATATACAAGACAATTTTTCATTGCAAAAAATAAGTGGGCCTTTTTTGTCATACAAATGGGCCCTTTTTGTATGTCTTTTTCGATGGTACCTGTGTGTTGATTGGCTGCACCAAATTTCTTGAAATTTGGTGTGGGATTACCTTTTGCATGGGAGTAACATAATTTAATTCAATATTAATATAATTTATAGAGTTCTTAATGCAGTATTGACTGGAAAAGTACAAAAATGGTCACTCACAATCGTCAAAAAGTAGGTGAAATTTTTGAAAAATTTCAAAAAATTGCCAAAATTAAAAAAATCGAATTTGAACCATTATAACACCTTTTTTCATGCATACTCGATGGTGTTAATGGGTCCACCAATTTTTTTCGCTCTACACATCATATATACGGAGATACAGGGTGGGCCTTTTTTACAAACAAAAAGGGGTGGGCCCTTTTTAGTTAAACAGAACTATATATATATATATATATATATATATATATATATATATATATATATATATATATATGATAATATATATTAATATATATATATATATATAATATAATAATATATATATATATATATTATATATTATATAACATCAATATATATATATATATATATAATATATAACGAAAAGCAATTAATTGGCAAAGAGGAGAATGAAGTATGCAGATATGACATAATGAATTCTATGCCTAGAATAGAATCTCCTCATTAGAAGAAGAGATCACATGACAGAGGCAGTTGAGAAACCGTATAGAGAATTTGTTATCAGATTCTAAAGAAAGGGAAAACTCCATTCTCTGTTCCTTAAATCAGACAGGATCAGATGACAGATCAAAATAAAACAATTTCAATGTGACCAATCAAGGTTCTCTAATGATCGGATTACCAAAGGCAGTCTGGAGTTTCCATTCCCACATTCAGAAAAATGTGGGAATATACAAAGGGACCAGTAAACAAAATTCTCACTTTAAAAGGCTGGGTTAAAATGGACAATCAACTCCTGAACTTCAGAGGGTTGAGTGAGAGAGCTATTTACAAATTGGCAACTTTGAAAAAAAAAAAAAAAAAAAGTGCCCAGCTGAATAATAGTCTAGTACAAAAAGTGACTAGTTAAGAATCACTCATTGAAACAGCTTCATGTAGTACTTCTCCAAAAATACGCGAAGAGGCCCATCAAGGCCACCATAATCCCGGAATAATGTACTGTTATTGATCAAATGAAACTTATAGGCAACAATGCAGTCTTTGTACTTTCAGGAACTGCCCACACAGTAGCATAATGTTGTGGAGATAAATATAGAGTTCCTCTATTCATCAACACCAAGAGGGGTATCATCAAGAGACTGCTTTCAACATAATGTTTGATCCTCAGACAACAACAATGGTGGTTCACTTGTAAGTTATCTCAAGACCTGATCACAAGAGTGGGTGTGTCCGCTATATGTACGACTTCTTTGCATTATAAAACTTTCATAGAATGCAAGGGGAGTTTATTTGACTACTTTGTTATAGCCTTGGAGGAATACAATTTAACTGAATGCATCATCAATGTGTGCTTTGACAACACATCCATGAACATGACTGAAATGTTGGTATTTGTGTGGTTTTAGAACAAACTAACAGAATTACTGTGTTTCACATGTAGACATCATAATGAAAATTGCAGTCTAAATGGATCACTAGTAGCCCACTTAATATCCTGTTAAAGATATTCCAACAAAAATGTGGTTCACAAACAAGAATTAAACAAAATTGGAGCAAAGGATCTGGGCATTGTTGAGGATGAGGACTTGGCCTCCTAAGAAGAATTTGCAAAATAACTTAGAATTTGTAAAATTCTCTCATTTTCCTAGGAACGAATTTAGATAGAAGAATTCAATTTATATTTTCAAATGCACCAACCTTACGGATGAGTGGATGAGCTCAAAGATATACCCCCCTCAAGATTTGAATGCTACAAGAGCAACTCAAACTCGTGATAAGAGAAAAGTGAAGCCTTAGGAAGCTTATAATGGCAGTGCAACATATCTGAGGCATTGAATGAGAACTCCAATCTCCACTACAAGACCTACAAATGCTCGACTCTCCACTACAGAACCTACAAATTCATAGACTCCCCACCACAGAACCTACAAATGATTGAAAATTTTTAAATAAGTTGTTTTCAAAAATTTAAGAATCATCTTTGGTATGTCTCTCCATACCTCATAGCCTTCATTAATTTTTTTTATCCTGTAGACTAAATAAATACCAAAGAGGAAATGCTAAGATTCACCAAATCCAAAGCAGGTCACACTTCAAGGGGATATCAATACATTTCAAATTTCAGCATTCTGTTTCAACAAGAACCAAACAATTCATTAGAAGATTGACCAACCCTAGAAGAATTACAAAATGCAAATTTTTCATCTAAGGCATTTTTAGGTGTCAATGTTGATGAGTGTGGAATGGAACTCAAGGATCTAAACTGCAACATAACCACTGATGAGGAACACAGCACTAATTTCTCTTGTACATAGTAAGTAATCATAGCAAGACCTCTATACTGGAAGGAGTACAACCATGGTGGTAAACAGTGGTCAATGAGTGGCTAATAAGTAATACTCTAGGTGGGAGAGGAACCTGAAACTTACCAATGAGGGATAAAATTCAATACCCATGTGAAATATACGAATATGTATTAAGCATCAAGAAATTATGCAGGCAGTAATATTTTTCAGCAATATTTATTGAAAAAAAAAAAAAAAAAAAACAAATATATAACCCTATAATATAAATACAAAAAAAAAATATATATATATATATATATATATATATATATATATATATATATTTATAGTTATATAAATATATTATATATATATATATATATATATATATATATATATATATATTAGAAATACATTTATATATAAATATATATAAATATATATATAAATATATATATAATATATATATATATAGTGCTGTTACCTAAAAAGGGCCCACAATTTTAAGTTTGGCAATAACTACTAAACTATTTAACATATATGAGTTTTAAAATAAGTTCTTAGAATGCCAGGTCCTATGTATGATACCACATAAAAAATTTTTGTTTTGCTTAAAAATTGTAAAAATTATTTAGACTCGAAGTGAAATTTGTCTTACGCTCGATAAGCTAAAATCTTACGCATTTTAAGAACGGTTTCGTGCCAAAACGACCGCGAATGAATTCATATTCTTATAAACTTGTTTACAAACATTACAAAAATCATAATCAGTGTTTGGAATGATGTTTTCGGGGGAGGATATCTCTCTCTCTCTCTCTCTCTCTCTATATCTTCTATATATAATATAATATATATATATATATATATATATATATTATATATATAATATATATATATATATATAATATATATATATATATATATATATATATATATATATCTCTCTCTCTCTCATCTCTCTCTCCCTCTATATTATATATATATATATATATATATATATATATATATATATATATATATATATATATATATATATATATATATATATATATATATATATATATATATATATATAGTATTTTGTTAAAAAAAAAAAAAAAATAAAAAAGTACACCATTGTAACAGATCTTTTCATCAAAAATTGGCAAAGCTGAAAATTAAAGCCATTTTATTCAAGGAAGCATCTTCAGGTGTCACAAATTAAAACGGGCCTACAACGTAGTGAAAACATTATCATTGCATTTTTTAATGAATATTTTAAGGATAATTAAAATTGTGAATATCACGCAAATATTTGACACAATCTCACTACTCTTAAAGTCATTAAATTAATTGATTCCATTGTAAAAAAAATAAAAAATAAAAGAAAAAAATTTCATGACTGCTTAGTGCTTTCTGGCATCATTTCCTTTGTTTACATTTTTCGTAAGAATAGAATTTTTCGGTAAGACAGCGAAATAGCAATCTTACGGAATTTGTCAAAATTCTTACGTTTGGTGAGAATATTCTCAAAATTTTCTTAAAATTTGACAAAACGAACGATTTTTTTGAGAACGTTCTTATTTTTCGTAAGAATTCGTGAGAATATTGCCAAAACGAAAACGGCTTTAGACTCGAAGTGAAAAAAAAAAAAGCCCGCTTTTTGCA
>JABUQX010053830.1:15000-22500 GCA_015478945.1 Trachelipus rathkii | reverse complement strand
CTCAGTACAATAGATTCAGAATTAACAGAAGACTTATCTGTTTGTACTGTTGGATTTTGAAGAGCTCAAAGTGTCATTTACCTACTTTTAGTCAAAAAAGGGGTTTAAATTAATAAAAGAACTTGAGTAAAGTCACCAAGAACTGTTGGCTAAATGTAGTGGAAATTTTTTTGATGATTCATCAATTGTTTGTTACCATCATGAACAGGAATTTTTATTCAATTTGAATTTTTACAGAGATATTAATACAATCCATTCAAGAAGCAAAACCATCATATAAGAAAAATCTTAGGAGCTCTAAATGTCAAAGTAGCTGACAAGCTTAAGAGTTTGACAAACAAGAACATTTTGCCAGGTCAAAAAGTTTACCCAATTTGTTGAAAGAATATATATATTAGAATTGCCTTCCACAGGCCCTTTATTACCACCATCAACATCATGAACATCTAGTGATGATGATGAACAGATTGAAGTTGTGGAAGACATAAATACAAGTATAACATCCCTTTAAAATTTCAGAGGGTTAGTAAATGAGATTGTGAAAGATATGCAAAACAAAGTAACTGAGGTTCAAGATTTGTTAGCCAAAAAAAAAATTGCTATTACTGGGGGATGTTAATCCTTCACACATATTGCAAAAGGTAGCAATTTGTTGAATAATTGTCAAAATTGTCTTGATTTAGATGATCTTTTGAAAGAGCAAATTAACAATGTCAACCAATAGTGCAGAAAAGTTGTAGATTCTGATATTAACACCTAAAAGTTAGTCCATTGAGAAGACAATGGCTGAGTTTGATGTTTCACAAAGAATGGTAAAAACAGCCAGAAAATTAAAGGTAGAAGGTGGGGTCTTGGCTGTTCCTCATAAAAAAAAAGGGAAAGTTTTGCCTGCATATATACAAAATTTTGTCAATTTTTTCAAAGATGATTAATTCAGTTGTCTTTGACCTAGTAAAAAGGACTGTGTTTCAGTGAGAATTGCAAATGAAAAAGTCCAGAAATAAAATGTCTATTATCCATTGCGATGGAGATATTTTGCTTTTAATAGTATAAATTTGGTCCTGAGGTGGGCTTTTCAAAGTTTTGTGAATTAAGACCAAAATAATGTGTAACAGTAGGCTCATCTCGAATGCACTCAGTTTACATGCGTGCAATTCACCAAAATGTAAAGCTGATGCTTGGAAGTTGCATTATTACAGAAGATTATAAACTGATTTCAAAAACTGTATGTAACAAAGTCAAAATGCCACATGCCTCATCAATATGAAAAATGTCATGGCAAAAATTCACTGAGACTTATTTTTCACAGGATTACAATGATTATAATCCAGAAGAAACAGCTGAATTTAAGCAGTGGAAACAAACATATCGTGCATCACAGTTGATATTTGAGTGTTTCATTTCAGAATTGGCAACAAAAATCATTGATCTTTCAGCTCATCACAACATTTCAAAGCATGTCTCAGTATCTTAAACTATTAAAAATAATTTGCATCCTGGTGAAATTGTTGGGTTAATGAATTTTTCTGAAAACTACTCTTTCGTCATCCAAGATTGCAATTCAAGAATTTCACTGGGAAAATAATCAGGCAATTGTGCATCCTTTTGCTGTCTCCTTTCTTGATCTTCATCAGCAGTTCAAATGCATGAGCATGAGCTTCTGCGTAATCAGAGATAGCTTAAAGCACGATACTGTTGCTGTTCATGTTTCCTACAGTATATGTATTTTATAACCATTTTTCACTTTAGCATGTATTATTAATATATCATATCTAGTTTTCTTAACTAATTTGCTAACATTTCAGTTACTTCTGATGTTTATCATATTTATTACGCTTACCCAAAAATCTTGCAAATACAGTGTGGGTTTGAGTATTTCATTCACTGTATTTGAAATGGTGAAACCTAAAATGATATGAACTTGGGTGAGAGTTTGAGTCTGAAGTTACTTTAATGAAGCACATTACTGACTAAGAAGGTCAGGTTTCGAGAAATAGTAAAAAAGGTTATGAAATTTCTTATATTAGGATGTCTCTCTCTCTCTCCTAGTCTTGACATTGTTGTATATTTGCTTGTTAAAGAGATGGGTGGCTGGAAGTGAGATGAACCTAGATATTTGATATCTTCATATATAGGTGAAAGGGCGAGTAAATTTAAAGATTTTATTTTTACCAATATTCTCACAGGTAGGCCTACTGGCAAAGCAGAAATTTTAAAAACTTTTTAGAGAGTCAAGAACTGAATCCAGATGTATTAAATTATGATTGTAACCTCTGGATGAGATTACGATGAGTCAAGTTACAACTATCCCAAGAGTGGTGAAATTTACATGATTTGATATTAAGTTTATTAAATTTGACTTTAAACCTAAGAAGTGTAAATCAGCTTATAAATATAATAAGAAAGGATTATTTTAGCTTAATTTTATTATTGTACAATTTGAGGAAAAGTTGTAGGAAAAGTGCATCACTAAAAACTAGCAATATGCAACAAAGTTTTATGATAAAAATAATAATAAAGAGATCATATATTTACTTACAATAGAATCTTGAGTGTCTCAATTTCTCATTGTTTAAAAAACAAAATAAATTAATAGTTTTCAATAAGAAAATTTAATCCTTTCAAAATGTAAATAAGAAATCTTGCTGCCTAATAATTTAGATACAACATTTACAAGCTTTCATAAATGATCTTAAGAATAAAAATGTTAGTAAAAAAATACCGCATTCTGTACCAATTAACCCAAATGGTGTCACAACTGGTAATTTTGATACCAAATGAATTCTGAACAATTTTACTGTCCTATCTACATGCAATTAAACCATCTTCCTTTCTTAACAAATTATTATTAACTTTAGCAGTCAACTATCGTAGTTGACAAACTTTCTCAACTTGTGCGCTAAAAGAAACTGTCCACCTCCCTAGTGCACTAAAAGATATCTTGAAGTAGTTTCTCTGCTTGGCTATATAGTGAAATTGGGGTCTGGCAACTATCTGTGACATTTTTCTTAAAGTTAGATATTCTACTGGATCTAACATTGGATAAAATATTTCAGTTTAGAGGAAATTGCAAACCATCCAGTGGCTTGGGCAGTAACACTATGTGAATATTGACCAGCAGCAATCATGTTATAATGAAGATTGAAAATATAGGCTACAGTCTCGTAATATCATGTAATAGGTTTGGTATAATTTACTTTTTCAATAGTTTTTTAGTCATGATTCCACTAATATTAATATTCAATTCCTCCACCTACATCTATAGCTATATGATAAAATTTAATAAACATTTTTTTCAAATGTTTCTTTGTAATTTTACTTAATAGCTATATGCATAGATTGTGATTTATTTAATTTTTTATTTTATTTTTATAATGATTTTCAGGAAAGATCTAATGCTTTAACAAACAAACTTTAATAAATTTTTTTATTAGGCCCCAACTTATCATCCTATTAACTATACCAATCTTGAAAGCATTAAAAAAAATGAGTCATTAAAATTTTTAAGAAATTTTTATTTGCAAATAAATATAAAATTTTTATGACAGCATATATATATATATATCAGAAACCAAACCTGCAATTACAAAACTTGAATCAGATATCTGAAAATAGCTACCTTAAAACTCGCAAATCTTATGATGGATCATATGCAATCAAATTTAATTCATAAAGGAATTCACACTCATAATTTATAAAATTGAGTGATATAAGTATCTTAAAAATCCATCTAACAGATTACCAACAAATATTAAATTGCTTTAACCCATCATCATACCTTCAACTTACGATTAATTTGCTGGGTATTAGCAAAAATATAACATTCCTAATTAATTTTAAATGAAAATATATTAATTTGGCTATAGAATGTAAATATACTGTAGGCTATCAATTATTGTACATATGAGCATAACAGACTAGCTATCTTTAGTATCATATAGAAATTAAGAACAAATTACAAACTGAATTATACACTGAGTATTAATAATCAGCTTGTACTACTTATCAGGCTATTTGGCATAGAGATATGAAAAGAAAAATTAAATTTCAGATTCTTCTCCAACATTTTTTTTTTAATGAGTATCTCACTTCATGAAGCGGGGAAGTAGATAATGGCCTGTAATCTTATTATCTGTCATGGCAATGAAATTATTATAAAGTAATCTAACTATAATTTCAATTCCAACTACTGAAAATCACATGATTCTAACTCTACCTCTAATTCCAGGTAAGGGAAAGCTTTCCAACATAAATTCTATTCTGATTCATCAAAATATCAAACTATAGAAGAGCACTCCTTAAAATTGGGAAAGTTTAAGCAAAATCATCACTAACCATTTTATATATTACCTATTCAAGGCCTATACAAAACCAACTATATATATATATATATATTTAACTTTTAAGAAGAAAAAATTTGTTTAGTTTAATTCTTTTTAGGTATCACTCCCTTAATTAATTTATTAAAATAGTTTGTTATTACTTCTCCCCATTATATATATATATATATATATATCTTATCTTATCCAAAGATTACTATTTATTGTTTATTATTATTATTATTATTATTATTATTATTATTATTATTATTATTATTATTATTATTATTATTATTATTATTATTATTATTATTATTATTATTATTATTGTTATTATTATTTATTATTTGTAGTGTCTTTCCTGAGGATGATGACAGTTTTGAGTCATCGAAACGTTGAATAACAGTTCTTGATGATGTTCAGAATTGTTAGTGCTTCTTTTCATTATAAAATTACGCTATCCCAAAGAATAGTAGCCGGAATGATATATATTATATATACTATATATATATATATTATATATATAATATATATATATAATTATATATATATAATATATATTTATAATATAATATATAATATAGTATATATATATATATATATATAGGCTATTATAAGATTTGACTCCAGAGCGAAAATCAATAATTAATGGTATCGTTATTTTAATAATTTTAGGGTAATACATTAAATTTTTTGGGGTAAACTAACCTAACCTAACCAAACTTAACCTTAAATTACCTAACCTTAAAAAAAAAAGAAGTCAACACTTAAAATGTCCATATATATATATATATTATATATATATTATATTATATATATATATATATATAATAATATATATATATATTAATATTATATATATATATATATATAATTAGATATATATAATAATATATATATATAATTGCAGGATAGGATAATTCTCAAATTAATGTCGTAAGTTGTACATAGCCTTTAGAAGTCAAGGAAGTGTTCAAATTACCAGTAGATGGTAAAATGGAATGGACATAGTGGACATGATGGAATGGACATAGTGGTAAATTTGGTAGAGAGAGTTGGACAAAAACAAAGATAAAGAATATCTGCGTGAGGACTTACATCATTCTTGCCTCAAAGGAGTGAGGATGCAACTAAAAAAAAAAAAAAAAAAAAAAAAAGTAATATCAAACATAACAGTGTTAGGGTAGGGAGAAAGAGAATTGAGCTGTTTATATTATATATATATATATATATATTATATATATATATATATATATATATATATTAATATATTATATATATATATAGCTATCTCAATTAAATCCTATCCAAAGTATTTTCTTAGAAAAATAAATTTCAAAGTGATAAGAGAATTTTAATATACTTTTTTTCATAATTTTATATTTCTTGTAACCCTAAAAGCAATTTTGAAATATTAAATGCGTAAATTAAAATCATAATATTCAAAATTTAAACCTCATTTTGGTATTGATCTTTTAGCTTTCTTTGATATATAATATATATATATATTATATATATATATATATATATATATATATATATATATATATATTATATATATATATATATATATATATATATATATATAATATATATATATATATATATATGACTGAAAATTCATTTCACCATTTACATTTTCCCTGACAATCAAAATATAGCTATAGCTATTTGCCAGGACCCACCCATGATGATTTTTCAACTCAGTGTGACCGATTCTTTGTGAGCCATGGTGGGTCCTGTACATTGACTCAAAAATAAAATAATTATTTATATATATATATATATATATTATAAATAATATATACTATATATATATATATATATATAATATATATATATAATAAATATATATATGATATATATATTAAAATCAGAATTGGCAATCGCTTTAGATATCTGCATTTGAATCAAAATCAAAAAGGTAATTTTTGCTAGCATTAGAATTAGTAAATTTTCTAGACTGTGTATGATGGATAGGAATTTCAGAAGTTATTTTGCAAAGAATGTTGCTCAAGTCTGACTCTGGAATCTTGGAATTTCTCAAAGGATCATTAAAGGAAACGTTAAATTTTATATTCAATATAAATATATATATATATATATATGATATATTATAATATTTATAATATATATATAGATATATACTAATCACTATATAATATAATATATATAGATATATATAATATATTATATATATAGTATATATATAATATATATATATAAAACCTCCCCTATTTAAGACTAGAAATCTGCAAAGTTAGTAAACCTTTATCACAGCAAATATTTTTTATAATATATAATATATATATACTATATATATGCTATTTATACTATACTATACCTATACTATAACTATATAACAAATTATACAAATAAAAACAAACTATATGAGGTATACCCAAATATATATGAACCTTGTAAACACCAAAAAAAAAATTTAAAACTAACAAATATATCTATTATATAGATATATATATATAATAAATATAAAATATATATATATATATATATATATATATACTATATATATATATAACCTAATAATATATTATATAAATATATAAATATATATATATATTTCTTACCTCTTTAATATTATTGGTACTCGTAATTTTAATTTTGAAATTTTTAAAACGGCAAAAACACCGTTTTGAAATCGCTAAGAAGGAAAACTTCCACTGCTATGAAACAACAACACTTCTCAGGTCCGAAGAATGCGATCAAATATTCTTATGCGAGCTAGAGGCTAAACTATATAAAAAACGTGTAAAATATTAATTTCACTATTTATATTAAAATAATACACTTTATATTAATATAAAATTTTTAAAAACATATATTTCTCACTTTTTCTTATATTTATTTTCACTTTACACTACAGTATAGCAAGTACACTGGGCCTAGACCAAACAAGCTCCTCCTCTTTACAACAAGAAACTTTTTAAAGGTTTTCGTTCAGACACTTAAAATAATATAAAATTCCTTTAAAATACATAATAAAACGTAGATTTGGTTAAAAATTTATAATGAAGAATGTTTAAATTTCTTTTCTTTCAAATAAAAAGGTTAAAATTTAAAATATTCAAACCAAGAATATTATTTTTAAGTAGATAAACTGTGACCACCACACCTTCCTTCCCAAGCCTTTGAGGCAGACTGAAAACCGAAAATCTTCGAA
>JABUQX010053830.1:5000-7500 GCA_015478945.1 Trachelipus rathkii | reverse complement strand
TAAGCGCTCTTTCAGTACTCTGAGAAGGATCAAGACTTGGCTACGAAGTACTATGGAAGACGACAGTTAAACGGGCTGCTATGATGAGATGTACACAGAAATTTGTGTTTTTCAAATTAGATTATTTTATTCAAGACAGTAGGATAAATGCTGTTGAAAACCAAGGAAAATACTTTTTTAATAATATCATTTGCAAAACTGCTCATTTTGGGAAATTTTCCATCATTGCATATTGTATTTGATATTCTATTTTAATAAATATTTTTTAAAATATTAATCATTTAATTATCCCCACAAAAATGTTTCTAGTTTTATGTCTTCTTTTCTTTATGTTATATAAATATATATATATAATATACATATATATAATATATAAATATATATATATAGTATAATATATAATATATATATATATATATATATATATATATATATATATATTATATATCATATATATTATAATATATATATTATATAAATATATATAATAATATTATTATATCATATATATATATACTATATATATCGGTTAACTAATTATATTATATATATATACATATTATATATATATATATATATTATAATATATATATATTATATATATTATAATATAAAAGCTCTATAAAATTTTAAGCTGCCCCCCCCTAGCTTGGAATTGTGAAGCCCAATACTTATATATATATATATTAATATATATATATATTATATATATATATATATAATATAAACTATACTAATTAATTTAGTATATATATATAATATAATAATAATAAATATATATTATAATATATTATATATATATATATCCTAACTTCCCCAGATTGGGTTTGAGGCGCATACACACATCGGAAATGAAAAGTTGGTAGGAAAACAGATGCAAGTCGAAAAAAAAAGCTCACCTCTCCCTACCATCCCTTCATTCCCTTGAGTGAGGGTCCGTCGCAGTCAAATAACCTACACTAGGATTCACAAGACCTGACGGACCCTCACTGTGGTATCTCGTCAATGTAGGGTTCATCCCTTGCCCAGGCCCACAACCATACCCCCTGACCTTCAGACATTCCTTTACTGACTCCATCCACTATTTCTTCGGTCTCCCAGCCGGTTGATTCCCAGCACGCTCACCACTATACATCCTCTTAACCAACCGACTATTATCCATCCTCTCCATATGACCAAGCCATCTTAATACACTCTAGTTTATTTCTTCACTTGCATCTTTCTTCACACCACGCAACTCTCTAGCACGTTCATTACTCATTTTATCAACTCTTCTCTTACAAAACACTCTCTTAGTAATGTCCATTTGGACAGATTGTACCCTAGATCTATACTTCTTATTCCACACCATAGTTTCACTACTACATTTTAACAATGGTAGCAAAATACTCTTATGCAAAACCTCTAGCACCCTCAGGGTTTAGTTTCTTTGAATTCACTAAAGATTTAATTGTCCCAGCCACCTTCATACCATTCACAACTAACCTAACCTAACCTAACTTAACTTAACTTAATCTAACACAATTATTATTATTATTATTATTATTATTATTATTATTATTATTATTATTATTATTATTATTATTATTATTATTATTATTATTATTATTATTATTATTATTATTATTATTATTATTATTATTAATTATAGTATTATTATTATATTATTATTATTATTTTATATAATGTTATCATTATTTATGTATTATATCACTTATTATTATATTCATTATTAATATCTTATATATATATTTTATTATATTATTATTATATTATATTATTATTATTATTATTATATTATATATTATTATTATGCGCTCCCTTTTCATCCAACATATAGTCTAAATATTTAAACTCAGATACTTGATCCAATTTCTCACCATCCAACATGATTTCATAACGCAAACTCTCCTCCTTCACTGCCATCACCTTGCATCTGTCTGCATTTACTTTCAAACCTCTTCTTTTACATACACTACAAAACTCATCTACCAATCCTCTCAAACTTTCCTCAGATTCGTCACACAAAACGAAATCATCAGCGTACAATAAGCAGGGTACCCTCCAATCTCTTCCATTTTTCATCAGCCTAACAATTTCCCCTACCATCCCTACCTCTAATTTTCTCATCACCCCATCCATATACAAATTGAATAGCCAAGGAGGCATAACACATCCCTGCCTCACTCCTCTATTAATATTAAAACATTCACTTTCAACTATATTTATTTTACACACGCTTCACTATCGAAATACATACTTTTGATTCCATTCAGAAGCAGAAGTTTACCACCAGTGTCATATATCACTAGCACCTGCAACAGAGCTTCCCTATTAACCCTGCTATAGTCTTGTTGCAAGTTCATAAAACCCAAATACAATTTATCCTTCTTCTCTACTTTTTCCTAAAACGTTTGTTTCAATATGAAGATTTGATCTAAACATCCTCTACCACTTCTAAATGCATCTTATTCTTCACCAATCAGTCTCAGAACTCATG
>JABUQX010053829.1:40000-49756 GCA_015478945.1 Trachelipus rathkii | reverse complement strand
AAAGTCGTATTTATTTGATTTCCTAGAATGCCTACAATAGCTAAGAGCATAGAATGTATCTGAGCTCGCTGAATAACGCTGAGTCTTCAGGAATTTATTAAATAATATGGATAATTATAGGAAAAAGAAAATAAAGAAATAGTAACCTTATTTTTATAGATTTACTTAATTACTTTATTATTTTACAATACATCATAATTCATAAAATAGTTATACTTATATTCAACTATTCTTATGTAGGTTAAACTAACCTTACTAACATAACCTCATTTTTTTAATAAAACATATTCCATAAATCACAAAGAGAGAAATAAAACAAATTCAAGAAAATATAATCAACCGTTTACAAATAATCAGCAAATGCGTCTTCTTTGTCGGGTTTATGTTTAGCTCGTCGAGTTCTAGTATCATCAGCTGTGCGGTGTTGCCGTAACCATGTCCTGACGTAATGCTCTGGATTCCATGTCCGGATATTTGACACTGAGTAATTGCGTTCACCCTTCAGTTCGTCTGATTATTTATTATTAACAACGGCTACAGACAACAACGTAAAGCGTAACGTGAACTAACATAACGCACAGGCACAATGACAAGATATTGAAGACAGACAGGTCACCACACGAACGCCAGATGCGCGACGGCCAGGCGACTGTGTTTCCACTTGAGGGATTTTTATCCCATTTTAGCGATATTTTGCATATTATTATTTAAGATCAACATCAATCGAGTTTACAAATGTTTGTAAAGTATTGTTTTATTATTTACATCAATCATTTTTATTACCAAATCATATTCAGCAAAAATTGGCTATTTTTTTTTACTGTGGAAAACCAGTGTGGGAACGCCGTTCCCACGCGTTCCCGCTCCACTACACCACTGCAAGTCACGGCACGTGCGAGACATAAATTTTTTCGATATATATAATATATATATATATATATATATAATATACTACGTAAATTACTTAAACACTTGAAATAACGTAAATTTAGCATGCAATTTGTAAATGAAATTAATTGACTTAAAAACTATGAAAAATATGAAACACGAGAATATATTCAATAACAATATTTTGACACCGTAAAATGTAAAATGGCTAACACTAAGAAAATACTGTTAAACGAACATACCCAAAACTTTTCACAAAAATAATATGATACAAGGCAAAATCACAGACAAAAATGCTGTTGTTGAAATCACTAAAAACTACGGATTGATATTGAAACATCTGAACCAAGGAACAGTAAATATCAAAACCTTTTCTTCACAAATAAATAGGAGCATTGAAAAATAACGTATACTTCAAAATGGCGATGACAAGAAAGAGAGTTGGAGACAATAAGCGTAAGAGCGACCAAGCCCAAGACTGTTAGTGAGTACGCGAAGAGAGAGAGAGAGAGAGAGACGAGAGAGAGAGAGAGAGAGGATAGGAGAGAGAGAGAGAGAGAGAGAGAGAGAGAGAGCAGAGAGAGAGAGAGAGAGAGTAGAGAAAATAAAATATAAAATAAGGAGACTACATTTACCCCCCTCTAGGGACGGAGTCCTGAAAGAGGAGAGTAGGAAGTAGGAGGCGTGGACGAACGGGAAGAATGAACGCAAAAGGAGGGGTCATGTCAGTTGAAAACGTGGGTTCAGAAACTCGGAAGCGTGATCCCAACAACGGACATACTCTCGACCTTTGGTCCAAGCTGTAATATCGACGACAATAAAATGTATGTGACTTAATTGCTAAAAAGGAAGGTCGGCGAGCGGAGCCGAAAGTGAAGTGGCGGCCAGAGCCGAAATTGGAGCAGCAGTCGGAACTGTAGACGAAGTAACAACCGGAGTTGAAGGATGATAAGCCGGAGCAAAAGGGATGGGAAAGCCGGAGCCGGAGGGGAAAATGGATGGACGAAGTGGAAGAGGAAAGAAGAGGTATAGTTGAAGAAAAGAGAAAAGTCTGAAAAAGGGTAATCACCATAAGAAGATACAGCGCTAAAAGACACCATGTCTTGCGACTTCAAGACATGGCAGGAGAGTTTAACGGAAAAGTACAAGGTTTCAAACAATTCCTAGTCTGGGCGCCCCACTTCTGGTGGTTCAAACAAATACCCTGTTGATCGTGGGTAGGAGTGGAAGGGGGCTGAGAAGCTGCTTGACCAGGAGGGTGATAAGGTAGAGCAACAGGTTGACGATGCGGAGTAGGAGAGCGGTGAAAGGAACGGCGGCGCTGGTTGGGAGAGCGAGGGTAATGAGGATAGGAAGGAGAAGAATGAAGAGGAAAAGGTTGAGGAGGAGGTGAAGCATAGTGAGAGTAAGAAGGGGGAGGATAAGATTGAAAATGAGTAGGACGTGATTCAAGGGTTCGAATCCTTGTCACCAAATCGTAAATAGTATTTTCTAGAGTATTAATACGCGCTTCAAGAGCGGCAACATGAGACTGAGAAGAGCTGATTACATTCACGTGTCCTTGCGCTTGCGGAATACCGAGGGGTTGCTGACCCGGACCTAGCGACAAGGAGGAGATAAATGAGGCGTTAGGTGGTGGAGTCGGAGCCATTAAGGGTTTCGCCTTTACGATACGATCGGCATGGGCCGCGAGCTCATGCAGAGAAATGTTTGGGTCAACGCTAGCGAGTTGAAATTGCAATTCAGTGGGCAATTTTTGTAAGAACAATTGGCGGAAGATTTGAATACATGGACCAACTGGGGGACCATCCAAAAGACCCAACATATCGTACATCAAAATGGAAGGTAGCCGATCTCCAAGGCTCTCGTTTTGTAAAAGCATCCTAATCTTCTCACTATCTGTTACACCTAATCTATTTATAAGTTCTTTTTTTAGAAATGAATATGGTTGATTATTGGAATGTAATTGGGGTAAAATGTCACGCAATCGTTGCAATACTTTTAATGGTAAGATATTTAAAAGCGCTTTAAAGCGATCATTTTCATTAGTGGACTCAAGTTGTAACTCCAACAAAGCAAATGTAAGCTCTAAATCTTTTTCTATAAACTTACCATTGTAACTAGTGGTTTGAGTCCGTTCAGGAGTTGAAGTGTCAATATTATTTTGGGCGACATCACCCTCTACAGGTGACATTATGACAAAAATATATTAAAAATTGTAAAAGTATACAAAATATTATAAATAAAACGACAGGGGAGCACTGTCGCAAATCTGCCTAAGCTAGCTAAACTAAATCTAAAATAACTTAAAATTAGAAAGGTACTTAACTCTAAAATATAAAAACTGGGGCTTGGAAAACCCGGAAAAAAATTTAAAAAAATATACAGTGTTTCTTTCAGGCATACCTCCGGGGGGGCTTTGCCCCCCCGGAGACAGTCGAGTGCCCCCCCCGGAGAAAATCGAGCATGAATTAATTTTTGCCGTAAATTACAAAATAAAGCCAATAAACATAAAAAGTATGTTTAAATCATAATATGTAGCGATAAAAAAAATAAAATCAGCCCAGAATTGCATGGAAACATGTAGATAGGCCATAAATAGCAAAAGTGTGGTTAATTCTGAGTCTTAAGAAAAAATGGGGTATTGCTTTAAGAAATTTCCTTCGGAAAAAGGTCCTACTAGTTAAGGAGTGGCCTTAGTTAATATTTATTTATTTGGTGTTTTTTTCTCATGATCTCATATATATATATTTATTATAATATATAATATATATATATAATATATATATATATATAATATATATATATATTATATATATATATATATAATATATATTATATATATTATATACTATATATATATATAAAGCAAAAATAAAAGCTGAAAAATTATAAAATTAATACATAGAATCATGCGTCTCTCAGCGTAGCTTTTATAAGTGTAATATTTACCCCAAAGGCACAAAGGCTAGCAGGGGTAGTTTTTCCCACATGTTTTTCCGAGATAAACCTTGGGAAAATAACCGGTAAAAAGTCAACGGAAAAAAACAAAGAAACCCAAAAAAAAAAACAAAAAAAACAAAAAAACAAAAAAAAAACAAAAACAAAAAAAATAAAGGATGTCGGTAAAATAAATAATTATTCAAATTATTAATTCTCAGTTAATTTCAAACAATATATATAATCCATATATATATATATATATAATATTATATATATATATATATATTATATATATATTATAATTATATATATATATATATATATATATTATATACTATAGATATTATATATATATATATATATATATTATAATTTATATATATATATTATTTCTTCTTCCTTCCTTCTTCTTCTTCATTTACCTTTTTTCCAAGATTGGGAGTAAGGTGCGTTACATACATCGGAAAAGAAAAGCAGTAGGAGATTATGACAAAAGTCGAAAAAGAAAGCCCTGCCTTACCGCCCCTTCTGTACCATTAATTAGTAAGCACTCGTCGCAATCAGAAAATCCACCCTAAACTTCACGGACCGCGACGGGATCCTCATTATGGTAAAATTGTCAAGTTAGGGGTCATTCCCTGGCCCAAGGTGGGCCACAACCAACCCCCTACAAACCCCGCCATTCTCTCCTATCATGCACCTTCTCGCCTCAGCCAAACTCACATTTCTCTTCTGCAAACATTCCTTTACTGACTCAATCCACTTTTTCTTCGGTCTCCCAGCCGGCCGGTTCCCAACACACTCACCCACCTATACATCCGCTAACCAATCGACTATCATTCATCCTTTCCAAGACCAAACCATCTCAACATACTTTCACTTATTCTCATTTTTTCCTTTCTTCACACCACACAACTCTCTAATACGTTCATTCCTCATTTTCATCAATTTCTTCTCACACCTAGCACGCCCCTAAGATTGTCCATCTGAACACATTGAACTTTAGATCTATACTTCTTATTCCAGACCATAGTCTCACTACTATACAATAACACAGGTAACAACATACCCTCATGCTGACCTGTGTACTCGGCACCCTTAGTCCTAAAACACTACTAAATATTTGATTGAAAGTATTTTGGACAAATTGAATGATGATTTTAAAACATGTAAAGATCAGAGATGATAGGTCGAATTACAGCAGCAAGGACATGCCCGGTGAACTTCTGTATGTGGGCGAAGTTTTGAAGGATAAGTTGAAAAAAAACATTGAAAAACATGTTTAGAGTAGTGGAGGATAAAAATCCTGTAGAAACGTTCTTGTCAATTGTTAAAATACCCAATGGAAAAGCAGAAAGTATTGCAAATGCTATTCATAAGGAGCTGACTGATCTGATTTAAATTATGACAATATTATTACTTTTGAATTTGATGGTGCTTCTAATATAGCTGGAAAAGTTGGAGGTGTAAGAAAAAGGCTTTCAGAAGAGGCAAACAAAGAAGTTCTCTATATACACTGTAAAACACATATATTGTCCCTGGCAGCAGCCTCCTGCAGGAATAAAAATCAGGTCAAAAGTTTTTTTTTATATTTTGAAAGACATTTACAAACTTTTTAGCAAGTCGCCAAAAAAAGAAAATATTTTCCATGATATTCAATCATTAATCAATGATCCAATCCTCAAGATTCCAGAATGCATTGAAGTGAGATGGTTATCTCATTATAAGATAGTGAATGCTGTCTTCAGGAGCTTAAATTCAATTTTGATGGCTTGTGAAGCATATCCACAAAGAAGGGACAGACCTTGCATCACTTGCAGGGGCATCTTGCTGGAAATCAGAAATGAAAGTTTCCTTGTCACCTGTTATGTAATGAATGAACTCCTTAGTGCACTCTCTTATCTTAGCAATACTTACCGATACATCGATACACAAAAATTTACTTTAGCGATACCGATACACCGATACTTGCTTACCTTCTTTAGCGATACCGATAACGATACATGTATCGCCGATACATGTATCTAGATACTTTAAAACTAAGATTGCAAAAAAATAGATTATATATATAATATATTATATATATATATATAATATAATATATTATATATATATATTATATATATATATATTATATATATATTATATTATAAATATATATATAATTATATTATATATATATATATATATTACTTAATATATATAGGCCAGCATCCGAAGAGTTCAGCAGTAACTAGGAAAACATAACAATCACAGGAAAATAATAAACATTTTGATTTTCATTAAGTAATTTCAGGCGAGAAAACTTTAAAAAAATTTAGTTTAAATCTAATATTATTTAATAACTCCTTAAAATTAGTAATATCTTAGGACCTAAATAGCACACCCCCCCCCCCCCCCCCCCCCCCCCCCCCCCCCCCCCCCCCCTAGAAGTGTTTACTCTTACAGAGTCTACTAAATTTTACGCTTTGGAGAAAATGTTACTTTTTCTTTTTATATCCTTTTAGGGGGTTCGAGCCGAGGAGGGGGACAGAGGGGGGGACGAAACCCCGTCGTCCCCCGGTAGGCGAGAAACCCCGACTCTATCTATCGTTCTGTTTATCGTGGGTATTCGTCGCACGTTTTTTTAAAAAAACAAATTAAACATTTGGCAACTCCGTGCACATTACTCGGGAGTAAGCCGCATCTTTGATTTATCAAAAAACAATTTATTTACAAAATTTGTAAAAATTTTAATTTTTTAACAAATCGTTAGTTTTTTTTATTTATTTTTACTTCATTTTAATTTCTCCTGATTAATAAATGATATTTATTTTCGGTAGCTGTTATATTTTTTAGTTACATGCCTGCCCTTTTCGGGATGCTGACCATATATATATATATATTATATATATTTAATATATATATATATATATATATATATATATATATATATATATAATATTATATATATATATATATATATGATATAAGTATATATATATATATATATATAATATATATATATATATATAAGATCTACAATTGTAAGAGAAAATGATGAGATGCTAAAAAGATTAGGAAACCTGATTTTCATCATACACTGAATTTCCTTTTAAAAATACCAAACTGTTAAACATTTCATCAGAGAGAATGAATATGACCTGCCAAACTGATGAGTCTTTCTACTGGTGCTGATGATGGTAGTGGGGTGTTGTATTTAAAAAAGAAAAACTGCAAAACACGAGGAAAATGACGTAGAGATTCCAGTGAAGATTTTTATTCGGCAAAATATTTGAGAACCTCCATTTCCATCAAATCTTCGCTTGTAGTCGTGGTAGCGCCATTTGATATTTCATAATAAAAAAATCAAAAAAGTCATCGGCACTACTTTCAGAAACTGCATAATCAGTCATGCTATTTGGGCTATTTTCTTGGAGGGCCTTTATAGAATTCACCAGCATTTCTTGGACTCCTTTCGTCATTGCAGTAGTTTTGATGTCACTGTTAATTGAATTGATAGCCACTTTAACTTGAATCTTGGACTTGACACAGAAGCTAATATTGCTAGCTTAGTTTCATGGCATATATCCAGATTGAGAAACTTCGAAACCTATTTGAAAAACCCTTTGAAATGGTTCAGAAGTGGCTGACAATACTGAAGGGGCTCATTATTAAGGCGATTAATTTTTTTTTATCAACTGCTAGAAGAGTTATCAACAAAGCTCAATAGAAACAATCGAATTAAATTATATATATATTATATATATATATATTTATATTATATATATATATATATATAATATATATATAGTATATATTATATTATATATATATATATTATATATATATATATATATATTTATAACCGCTCCCAGGAAGGGTCAAGGAAGGGTATAGACCCTGTCAACGGGGCCAGAGCTCTTCTCCATCTTCCTTTATCCTCCAGGACTCCCTCTTCTTTCAGCTCCCGCATCGACAGCATTCCATGGCTTCTCAGTGAGTCCTCCACCGAGCTTTCCCATCTTTTCCTAAGTCTTCATCTTGGTCTTGTTACCTACTGTCTCCACTCCCATCTCCTCTTGGCCACTCTCTCCTCCTTTCTCCCTGCATCCTCTCCATGTGTTCCCACCACCTCCACAATCTGGCTGCATCCATCTTATTTAATATAGCCTTCACTCCAACCTTCTCCCTTATTCTTTATTCTTTGTCTGACTCTTCTAGTATTTCCCGCTGTAACCCTCAAAACGTACATCTCTCTGCCAACTGTATTCTACTATACTCTCTTGTGGTCGTACTCCATGTCTCTGCCCCATATAGTAGAATCGGTGTTAACATCTCGTCGAATATCACCCTTTTCACCTCCATACTCATTTGTTTATCTTTCAGTATGGGGTACCCTGTTCTTACAGCTTCCCATACTGAGCTATCCTACTTGTTATCTCTTGTACATTTCCTCCTCCTCTTCCAAATACTCCACTCAAGTATTTGCATTTCTCCACCATCATTATCTCAGTCCCTTCCACATCTACTCTCAGCTCTCCTCTTCCTTCTCCCCTACTAACCACCATGATCTCAGTCTTTTCTGTATGTGTTCATATTTAGACCGGCCTCTCTAAGCCTATTAGCAAAACACGCCAGAATATCACAGTCCAAATCTCCTATATCCTCTCTCACCTTCTTTATCACTACATCCAAATATGCTACAAACAAAATTGGTGACAACACGCTTCCTTGTTGACTCCCGTTCTCACTTCAAACCATTCCTTATTCTCATATTCTGCTCTTACATTAATTATTCTTATACATTACAAACTCTGCAGGGTTCCTCTCAACTTTTTATCCACTGCATATTCTCTCTCTAGCACTCTCCATAGCACTCTTTTATTACTTCTATGAGTATCCCATCTTCCCCATCTTCATTGCTCTCAGAGTCACCTCCAACTCCTCCATAGTGATCTCCTCCCCCTCCTCATCCTCCCCTCCTTCAACTTTCTCTTCTCCCCCATCCTTACCTGCTCATTCGCATTTAACAGTTCTCAGAAGTATTCCGTTCATCTCCTGTTTGTCTGTTGATCTCACCTAAAATTCACCTTGCTTATCCTTGATATTGCACACTTTCCTCTTTGATCCTCATACGTTTTTTGCCAGTCTAAAAATTCTCTTCCTTTTTGCCCTCACATCCAATTCCATCCGCCTCTCTCTTTGCTGCCTTTTCTTTTACTCTTCTTTTCACTCTCTCTCTGCTTCATTCATTTCATACCTTCATATACTGAGCCCTTGTCTGTGTAGTTTTATTTTTCAATCACCTTCTTATCAATATTGGGTTTCCTCTTTATTGCCTCCTTCACTCTCAGTCCACCCCTTCTGTGTCTTTTCTTCGATCCTAAGTTACCTTCTTTTTTCTACCCAGGGTCTCCTCTTGCGGCATTTTACTTTTTCTTTGTATCTCCCCCTATCTCCTCTGACTTCATTCTAATTTATTCAGGCTCTGACTTATTATTTTCAACATTTCCCTTTTCCTGTCACGCTCCTTCAGTGACTCCACTTTAACACATTTCCCTTTTCTTTATTCTGCAAACTTATCTGCTTTACCTCCAGGTCCGTACCAATAATCTATGATCCGAATATAAATTGTTACTCCAGGGATCACTTTCACATTCCTTATTTAGCCTACTATCAGACGATATTATATAGTCTATAATAGATCTCTGATCGAATTCTCTTGTGATATTATTGTTCCATCTATATCTTGTGAACCTATGTGAGTCCCTCTGTTGGAAAAACCCATTCATGATCTTTATTCCCTTCCTTAAACAGAAATCTATCAACACCTCTCCTTCAATATTTCTTATCTTCTATCCATACTGTCCCACCATTTCTCTCCACCTCGTTTCTTTACTCCCACTCTTACATTGAATTTATATATATATATATATATAATAT
>JABUQX010053829.1:27500-35000 GCA_015478945.1 Trachelipus rathkii | reverse complement strand
TTGTTTCTATTGAGCTTTGTTGATAACTCTTCTAGCAGTTGATAAAAAAAATTAATCGCCTTAATAATGAGCCCCTTCAGTATTGTCAGCCACTTCTGAACCATTTCAAAGGGTTTTTCAAATAAGTTTCACAGAAATTTCAATTTTAATATATGCCATGAAACTAAGCTAGCAATATTAGCTTCTGTGTCAAGTCCAAGATTCAAGTTAAAGTGGCTATCAATTCAATTAACAGTGACATCAAAACTACTGCAATGACGAAAGGAGTCCAAGAAATGCTGGTGAATTCTATAAAGGCCCTCCAAGAAAATAGCCCAAATAGCATGACTGATTATGCAGTTTCTGAAAGTAGTGCCCATGATTTTTGATTTTTTGATTATTGAAATATCAAATGGCGCTACCACGACTACAAGCGAAGATTCGACGGAAATGGAGGTTCTCAAATATTTTGCCGAATAAAAATCTTCACTGGAATCTCTACGTCATTTTCCTCGTGTTTTGCAGTTTTTCTTTTTTAAATACAACACCCCACTACCATCATCAGCACCAGTAGAAAGACTCATCAGTTTGGCAGGTCATATTCATTCTCTCTGATGAAATGTTTAACAGTTTGGTATTTTTAAAAGGAAATTCAGTGTATGATGAAAATCAGGTTTCCTAATCTTTTTAGCATCTCATCATTTTCTCTTACAAGTAATATCTTTTATATATATATAATATATATATATATTATATATATATATATATATATATTATATATATATATATATAATATAATATTATATATATATATATATAGTATATAATATATATATATATATATATATATAATATATACTATATGATATATAAATGTCAGCATCCCGAAAAGGGCCAGGCATGTAACTAAAAACTATAACAGGTACACGAAAAATAAAAATCATTTTATTAATCAGGAGGCATATTTTTACCCCGGAAATTAAAAATAAATAAAAAAATTAACGCTTTTTTAAAAAATTAATAATTTTTAAAATTGTTGAAAAATTATGGTTGTTTTTGAATAAATCAAAGATGCGGCTTACTCCCGAGTATGCACGGAAAGTTGCCAAATGTTTGAATTTTTTTTTTTAAAAGACGAATACCCACGAGTAAACAAGAACGATAGGATAGAGTCGGGTTTCTCGGCCTACCGGGGACGACGGGGGGGTTCCGTCCCCCCTCGGTCCCTCCGTCGGCTCGAACCTCCTAAAAAGGATATAAAAAGAAAAAAGGATATTTTCTCCAAAAAAACGGTATTTGGCAACTTTTTCTCCCGAGACTGCAGCTTTCAAGGTCTTTCAGAGCTTGCGCTATTTCAGGTCTAAGATATTACTAAATTTTAAGAAGTTATTATAATATTAGATTAAAATAAATTTTTTTTAAAGTTTTCTCGCTGAAATTACTTAAATGAAATCCAAAAAATGTTATTATTCCTGTAGCTTGTTATAGTTTCTAGTTACATGCCTGAACTCTTCTTCGGGATTGCTGCCTATATATATATATATATATATATAATATTATATAGGATATATATATATATATATATATATATATATATATATAGTTATTATATATAATATATATATATATATATATTATATAATATATATATATATTATATATATATATATATTATATATATACCTATTATTTTGCAATCTTTAGTTTTAAAGTATCTAGATACATGTATCGGCGATACATGTATCGTTATCGGTATCGCTAAAGAAGGTAAGCAAGTATCGGTGTATCGGTATCGCTAAAGTAAATTTTTGTGTATCGATGTATCGGTATCGCTTAAGCAAATTTTTGGATCGATGCAGTTCATTCATTACATTAACAGGTGACAAGGAAACTTTTCATTTCTGATGTCCAGCAAGATGCCCCCTGCAAGTGATGCAAGGTCTGTCCCTTCTTTGTAGATATGCTTCACAAGCCATCAAAATTGACTTTAAGCTCCTGAAGACAGCATTCACTATCTTATACTGAGATAACCATCTCACTTCAATGCATTCTGGAATCTTGAGGATTGGATCATTATTAATGATGAATTCATGGAAATATTTTCTTTATTTGGCAGGACTTGCTAAACAGTTTGTAAATGTCTTTCAAAATATAAAAAAAAACTTTTGACCTTCTGATTTTTATTCCTGCAGGAGGCTGCTGCCAGGGACAATATATGTGTTTTACAGTGTATATAGAGAACTTCTTTGTTTGCCTCTTCTGAAAGTCTTTTTCTTACACTCCAACTTTCCAGCCTTTTTTTTTTTTTCTTTATTATATACACCATCAAATTCAAAAGTAATAATATTGTCATAATTTAAATCAAGATCAGTCAGCTCCTTATGAATAGCATTTGCAATAGTTTCTGCTTTTCCATTAGGTATTTTAACAATTGACAAGAACGCTTCTACAGGATTTTTATACTACTCTAAACATGTATTTCAATGTTTTTTCAACTTATCCTTCAAAACTTCGCCCATACATAACAGAAGTTCACCGGCAGTGTCCTTGCTGCTGTAATTCGACCTATCACTCTGATCTTTTACACCATGTTTTAAAATCATCATTCAATTTGTCCAAAATACTTTCAATCAAACTCTGATATTAGTTTTGTTTTAGGACTAGTGTTGGAGTGTGCTAGAGTTCTGCTGAGGGTATGGTTGTTACCTGTTTATTGTACAGTAGTGAGGGACTATGGTCTGGAAGAAGATGTATAGATCTAAAAGTCAATATATATATAATATATAATATTAGGGGTGCGTTAGGTGTGAGAGAATTGATAAAATGAGGAATGAACGTATTAGAGAGTTGTGATGGTGTGAAGAAAGGGTAAACGAGAGAATAAATGAAAGTATTAGAGGTCTGGTTTGGTTGGAAAGGATGAATGGTAGTCGATTGGTTAAGCAATTGTTATAGTGATGAGTGTGTCGGGAAACCGACCGGCTGGGAGACCTTAGAAAACGTGGATTGAATCAGTAAAGATATGGAGGAGAAGAAATGTGAGTTTGGCAAGGGCGAGAAGAAAGGTGCATGATAGGAGAGAATGGCGGGGGGTTGTAGGGGGTTGTTGTGGCCCACCCATTGGCAGGGAATGAACCCGACACTTGACAATTTACCATAATTTGAGGATTTCCGTCGCGGTCCCGTGAAGTTCTAGGGTGATTTTCTGATTGCGACGAGTGCTTCTAATTAATGCGTACAGAAGGGCGGTAAGCAGGGCTTTCTTTTCGGACTTTTTGTCATATTCTCCTACTGCTTTTCTTTTCCGATGTATGTAACGCATGTTAGTCCGAATAGGAAAAAAAAAGGGAAATGAAGAGGAAGAGGAGGAAGAAGAAATATATATATATATATATATATATATATATATATAGATAGATATATAGATATATATATATATATATATATATATATATATCTTAATATATATATCTATATATATTATATTATATATATATATATATATATATATAGTATATGCAATATATTTGTTTTGAAAAAAACTGATTAATTAAAATTGTAAATTATTAAAATAACTGATAATTCACATTAATAATTATTTTTTTTACCGCATCCTTTTGTTTTTTGTTCTTTTGTTTCTTGTTTTTTTCCGTGACTTTTTACCCGGTTTTTCCCAAGGTTTTTCTCGGGAAAAATTTAAGTGGGAAAAACTACCCTTGCCAGCCTTTTGCCTTTGGGGTAAATATTACACTTATAAAAGCTACGCTGCCAGACGCATGATTCTATGTATTTATTTAAAACTTAACAGCTTTTATTTTTGCTTATATATATATATATATATATATATATATATAAAAATAAAAATAAAAATAATAAAAAAAATATAAAATAAAAAAAAAAATAAAAATATAAAAATATAGATATATATTTATATATATATATATATATATATATAAATATATATATATATATATATATATATATATATATATGAGAGTCATGAGAAAAATAAACACCAATAAATAAATATTAACTAAGCCACTCCTTAACTAATAGGACCTTTTCCGAAAGAAATTTCTAAAGCAATACCCATTTTCTAAGAACTCAGAATTAACAACTTTGCTATTTTATGGCCATATCTAGCATGTTTCCATGCATTCTGGCTGATTTTATTTTTTATCGCTACATATTATAGATTTAAACATACTTTTTATGTTTATTGGCTTTATTTTGTAATTTACGGCAAAAATTAATTCATGCTCGATTTTCTCCGGGGGGGCACTCGACTGTCTCCGGGGGGGCAAAGCCCCCCGGAGGTATGCCTGAAAGAAACACTGATTGTAATTATTTTTGTTATTATTTTTTCGGGTTTTTCATGCCCCATTTTTTATATTTTAGAGTTAAGTACCTTTCTAATTTTAAGTTATTTTAGATTTAGTTTAGCTAGCTTAGGCAGATTTGCGACAGTGCTCCCCTGTCGTTTTATTTATAATATTTTGTATACTTTTACAATTTTTAATATATTTTTGTCATAATGTCACCTGTAGAGGGTGATGTCGCCCAAAATAATATTGACACTTCAACTCCTGAACGGACTCAAACCACTAGTTACAATGGTAAGTTTATAGAAAAAGATTTAGAGCTTACATTTGCTTTGTTGGAGTTACAACTTGAGTCCACTAATGAAAGTGATCGCTTTAAAGCGCTTTTAAATATCTTACCAGTAAAAGTATTGCAACGATTGCGTGACATTTTACCGCAATTACATTCCAATAATCAACCATATTCATTTCTAAAAAAAGAACTTATAAATAGATTAGGTGTAACAGATAGTGAGAAGATTAGGATGCTTTTACAAAACGAGAGCCTTGGAGATCGGCTACCTTCCATTTTGATGTACGATATGTTGGGTCTTTTAGATGGTCCTCCAGTTGGTCCATGTATACAAATTTTCCGTCAATTATTCTTACAAAAATTGCCCACTGAATTGCAATTTCAACTCGCTAGCGTTGACCCAAACATTTCTCTGCATGAGCTCGCGGCCCATGCCGATCGTATCGTAAAGGCGAAACCCTTAATGGCTCCGACTCCACCACCTAACGCCTCATTTATCTCCTCCTTGTCGCTAGGTCCGGGTCAGCAACCCCTCGGTATTCCGCAAGCGCAAGGACACGTGAATGTAATCAGCTCTTCTCAGTCTCATGTTGCCGCTCTTGAAGCGCGTATTAATACTCTAGAAAATACTATTTACGATTTGGTGACAAGGATTCGAACCCTTGAATCACGTCCTACTCATTTTCAATCTTATCCTCCCCCTTCTTACTCTCACTATGCTTCACCTCCTCCTCAACCTTTTCCTCTTCATTCTTCTCCTTCCTATCCTCATTACCCTCGCTCTCCCAACCAGCGCCGCCGTTCCTTTCACCGCTCTCCTACTCCGCATCGTCAACCTGTTGCTCTACCTTATCACCCTCCTGGTCAAGCAGCTTCTCAGCCCCCTTCCCCACCTACCCACGATCAACAGGGTATTTGTTTGAACCACCAGAAGTGGGGCGCCCAGACTAGGAATTGTTTGAAACCTTGTACTTTTCCGTTAAACTCTCCTGTCATGTCTTGAAGTCGCAAGACATGGTGTCTTTTAGCGCTGTATCTTCTTATGGTGATTACCCTTTTTCAGACTTTTCTCTTTTCTTCAACTATGCCTCTTCCACTTCGTCCTTCCATTTTCCCCTCCGGCTCCGGCTTTCCCATCCCTTTTGCTCCGGCTTATCATCCTTCAACTCCGGTTGTTACTTCGTCTACAGTTCCGACTGCTGCTCCAATTTCGGCTCTGGCCGCCACTTCACTTTCGGCTCCGCTCGCCGACCTTCCTTTTTAGCAATTAAGTCATACATTTTATTGTCGTCGATATTACAGCTTGGACCAAAGGTCGAGAGTATGTCCGTTGTTGGGATCACGCTTCCGAGTTTCTGAACCCACGTTTTCAACTGACATGACCCCTCCTTTTGCGTTCATTCTTCCCGTTCGTCCACGCCTCCTACATCCTACTCTCCTCTTCCAGGACTCCGTCCCTAGAGGGGGGTAAATGTAGTCTCCTTATTTTATATTTTATTCACTCTCTCTCTCTCTCTCTCTCTCTCTCTCTCTCTCTCTCTCTCTCTCTCTCTCTCTCTCTCTCTCTCTCTCTCTCTCTCTCTCTCTCTCTCTTCTTCCGCTCTCAGCTTTCCCGCCTTCGCTCCAGAGGGCGCTCTTACGCTTGTTGTCTCCCTCTCTTTCTTGTCATCGCCATTTTGAAGTATACGTTATTTTTCAATGCTCCTATTTATTTGTGAAGAAAAGGTTTTGATATTTACTGTTCCTTGGTTCAGATGTTTCAATATCAATCCGTAGTTTTTAGTGATTTCAACAACCACCTTTTTGTCTGTGATTTTGCCCTGTATCATATTATTTTTGTGAAAAGTTTTGGGTATGTTCGTTTAACAGTATTTTCTTAGTGTTAGCCATTTTACATTTTACGGTGTCAAAATATTGTTATTGAATATATTCTCGTGTTTCATATTTTTCATAGTTTTTAAGTCAATTAATTTCATTTACAAATTGCATGCTAAATTTACGTTATTTCAAGTGTTTAAATAATTTATATATATATATACTATATTATATATATATATATATATATTATAAGGGCACGTTGCCGTGACTTGCAGTGGTGTGTATGAGCCGGGGAACGCGTGCGGAACGGCGTTCCCACACTGGTTTTCCACAGTAAAAAAATAGCCAATTTTTTGCTGAATATTGATTTGGTATAAAATGATTGATGTAAATAATAAAACAATACTTTACAAACATTTGTAAACTCGATTGATGTTGATCTTAAATAATAATATGCAAAATATCGCTAAAATGGGATAAAAATACCTTAAGTGGAAACACTGTCGCTTGGCCATAGCGCATCCGGCGTTCGTGTGGTGACCTGTCTGTCTTCAATATCTTGTCATTGTGCCTGTAAGTTACGTTAGTTCGCGTTACGCTTTACGTTGTTGTCTGTAGACGTTGTTAATAATAAATAATCAGGCGAACTGAAGGGTGAAAGCAATTATTCAGTGTCAAATATCCGGACATGGAATTCAGAGCATTACGTCAGGACATGATTACGGCAACACCGCACAGCTGATGATACTAGAACTCGACGAGCTAAACATGAACCCGACAAAGAAGACGCATTTGCTGATTATTTGTAAACGGTTGATTATATTTTCTTGGATTTGTTTTATTTCTCTCTTTGTGATTTATGGAATATGTTTTATTAAAAAAATGAGGTTATGTTAGTAAGGTTAGTTTAACCTACATAAGAATAGTTGAATATAAGTATAACTATTTTATGAATTATGATGTATTGTAAAATAATAAAGTAATTAAGTAAATCTATAAAAAATAAGGTTACTATTTCTTTATTTTCTTTTTCCTATAATTATCCATATTATTTAATAAATTCCTGAAGACTCAGCGTTATTCAGCGAG
>JABUQX010053829.1:17500-20000 GCA_015478945.1 Trachelipus rathkii | reverse complement strand
AGTAACAATAATAATAATAATAATAATAATAATAATAATAATAATAATAATAATAATAATAATAATAATAATAAAAATAATAATAAAAATAATAATAATAATAATTAATAATAATAATAATAATAAAATAATAAAAATAATTAACATTAAGAATAATAATATAATAAAAATAATTAATAATTTAATTACTAAATACTACTAATGGAACCACTTACTACTACTTACTACTACTACTACTAATAATAATAATAATAATATAATATAATAATAATAATTAATAATAATAATCTTAATAATAAATAATATAATAATAATAATAAAATAATAATCAATAAATAAAAATAATAAATAATAATACAAAATAATAATAACAAAATAATAAAAAAGAAATATTAAAATAATAAATTTTAAATAATTTCAAAAAATAAAAAAAATAAAAAAATTATAATAATAATACTTAAATAGAAAATAATAAATAATAATAATAACAATGAATGACGTCTATAATAATACTAGGTTATAATAAATAAAATAAAAAAAATAATACTATCAACCAATAATAAATAATAATATAATAGTAGTAAATAAAAAATAATACCAAAAAAATAATAAATTAATAATAATAATAATACTAATAATACTAATAATAATAATGATAATAATAATAATAATAATAATAATAATAATAATAATAATAATAATAATAATAATAATAAAAATAATAAACAATAATAATAATAATAATAATAAATAACAATAAATAATATTACTAAATAATAATAAATTTCAATAATAATTATTTTAAATAATAATAATAAATAATTATACTAAATAATAAAAAATAAACTAAATAACACTAAATAATGAAAGAAAATATTACTAAATAAAATACTAAATAATATAATGTGTATTAAAAAATAATAAAAGTAACTAACTAAATAAATAATACTAAATAATACTGAATAATGATAATAAATAATAATAATAATAATAATAACACTAAATAATAATAATAACATAAGAAATAATACTAAATAATAATTAATAATAACACTAAATAATAAATAATAATAATACTAATACTACTAAATAATACTATTAGATAGAAATACTACTACAGCTACTACTACAAATAATAATAATAATGAATAATAATAATAATAATAATAATAATAATAATAATAATAATAATAATAATAATAATAATAATAATAATAATATTAATAATAATAATAATTATTATTGTAATTGTAATTGTAATTGCAATTACTATTATTATTATTATTATAATATTATTTTTATTATTATTATTAATATTATTATTATTATTATTATTATTATTATTATTATTATTATTATTATTATTATTATTATTATTATTATTATTATTATTATTATTATATATAATAATTTGTATGAATTATTCAAATATTTTTAAAAAAGCAGATGGAGGGATATGAAAGAAAACTAGACTTGGGTAAGCAAAGAAAAGGAGGTAACCTAAAGGAAGGAAGCTTAGAGAGCAGTGACGCATGCCATGCCATGTCAAATGCTTTTGATGTGTCAAGCACCACCATACAAGACTCCACAGTGTCTCAAAGGACACAAGGCCATAAATCAGTGAGGTAGGAAAGTCTGTCATTAGTTGATCTCAAAACGACCAAAGCCCATACTGATGATCTGAAAGAAGGGAAAGAGATTCAAGATGATCTAGGAAATGAGAGTTGAGGGATCAGAGTTACTACCCTTCTTCGGGATCGGTTGAACATATGCGCGCTTTCAGCACTGAGGAAAAGTATTAGTTTTATGACAGAGAGAGTAGAATTGAACGAGGATATGTCGGCTCGGAAGCACACTCCCTCAAAACGCGGGAGGAATGCCATCATAACATCCTAATATTCATAGAAATCAGGATCTCATCCACCCGATCATATGTAATGACAGGTAGAGACCTGGGACACCTGAGAGGAGAAGAAGGAGGGGTGCCGGAATCGTCCAGGGAGAAATTAGATGAAAAAAGACGGTCAAATAGATCAGCCTTTTCAGAAGGAGTGTTCAGCAACAGAGCCGTCAGAACGGATTAAGAGGTGGAAAGACAGATTTGCAGAAGTTATTAGAGATGTTTTTGGGCAAGAGGTTAGAAATTTTTATCAGTTGGAGAATCAAGAATGTGAGCACACTTCCTATTAGTGAAAACACGCTTAGCCTGTCGAACAACATCTCTCCAACTATTCCGGGGAATCGTTGCATATATATATATATATATATATATTATATATATATATATATATTATATATATATATATATATATTAATATATATATATATATATATAATATATATATATATATTATATATATATATATATATACTGTAGATATAAATATATATATATATATATATAATATATATATATATATATATATATATATATATATATATATATATATTATATATATATATATATATATTATTATATATATATTATTATATATATTAT
>JABUQX010053829.1:0-7500 GCA_015478945.1 Trachelipus rathkii | reverse complement strand
TCTTTTCAAGAAAAATTACAAATCCCTTTCAATTGAGATTTATTTCGATGCCATCTGATTTCCTTGTGGCTCAATAAATTTGTACATTCAACAAAATTTTTAGTATTTTAAGCAATTTTTCAAGAACTTTCCGTTGTTTCTAAACATGCAGGTTTTGAATGATCACGCAAATGAAATGGAGAGTCGTACTTCTGTTCAAAAATTTTTGAAGCATATGATACTGGCTATAACATCTGGTTTGTACATCCTGAATAAATCTCGGTCTGTGGTAAATAAATTCTAGTTTATATTTCTTCATACTTGGCAGTAGCTTGAGGCGAGTGATTAAAATGACCACCGATTTGTTTGCATATGGATATATTTTTTTCCACGTCTCTTTGTTCAAATATGGCATCAATGAGAACTAGTGTCAAAGAGTTTAAAAAGCAAGGGAATTCCTGGAATCCTGCTTCTGTAATTCCTGCAGCCATATTAGTTGCGTTATCCCCTTACTTTAACATGAATTTTATTAGCAGAAATATTGAATTCTTCCATAAGATTTTGAAGACAATCACTTATAATAGATGCTGTTGTGAGATACGTGAAAAAGGGAAACTCGAAGGATAGGATATTATTAATTAGCTCATTATTACCAGCCACAGGCAAATATTTCACTGGCTCACTTCGAGTTCACGGGTATATAATTATTAAAACATACATATTACATAACATGATTAACGAAACATTGCCAAATATCTGCCTCACCATGACTGTCTGAAAATACTAACATGATGTCTTAGGCTCTACGTAAAGATGCAATTAAATAAATAAGGAAGAACTGAATTAAAAACCAATACGGCAGACTTCGAAATATTGTCTTTGAAATATCATAAAGATAGAATAAAAATTATTTTCAGATTGTATTCCAAAGAATCGGTCAAAGAATCGTACAATTTTGCGATTTGCGCATGTCCGATTCCGATTCCTGAAAAAACAGCCGATTCCTCCGATTCCGATGCCGATTCCATTATATCACATCCTCTAACAAATTCTACTTGTTATCTTCTACACATATTTTATAGATATTAATCTCTATATATATATTATATATATATATATATATATAAATATATATATATATATATATATATATATATATATATATATATATATATATTATTTATTATATTTTTAGAAAAATATATAAATATATATATTATATATTATAATAAGAATATACCTTTATTTTTTTCTTTTCTTTATATCTTGTATTTTCATGATATCTATAAATTCTATATTAACAATATTATATCAGAGGCGTTTATCAGATGCTAGGTAAGGCGCCCTACGATACTCCTTAATGAAACTTGATGATGAATATACCTTTTTTAATATTTTTTAAATTATGAAAATTTAATTTTTTTTATTGAAAATTCGATACAAATTTTAATTTAATTCTTGATTGTAGATATTTGTACTATTTAAAAAAATATTACTTCAAACCTATGCAATTGAAAAATTCATTTATTAAGTAATTATGGAAGATAAGCTTTATTTACTGTATAGGTGAAAAATACATAGAGGCTGTAATCTTGACGTCATAAAGTTGTTGATGTTCACATTAACTGAAGATATAAGCGTAAGCTTACCGCTTCCTCTCAGTTGTGCTTATATGTTTGTTGTGATTGTTTATAGTATTGTGTCATTAATTTTTTATTTAGCGATCTATTTATCTTATAATATATATATATAAATTATATATAGTATATATATTATATATATAAAAAGTATATATATATATATATTAATATATATATATATATAATATATATATATATATATTATATATATATATATATATATATATATATATATATATAATGTGTGTTTTCTTTAGTGTGAGTTACTGATTATTTATTAACAATGGATGATTTGTTTTGCGTTATTGAAAATTTATTGAAGCGTCCTTTTCGTCTCCACACTTTGCAAGAAAAATTGAACTTAATACAAAGTGGCCGACCATGTCTCGAATTGCCGAATCTTAGAGGCACCTCACAAAGACAAAGGACAGGAATATGTTCCATATTTCCTAGCAACGCAATATGAGAAAACCAAGTAGCTTGCAGGAAGTGTTAAATTAAATAGACTGTTTTGCTGGCCATGTCCTATGTTTGCTAAAGATGAAACAGTTTGGTCCAAAATTGGTTATGGTAATCTGAACAATCTGCACAATGCCATTAATAAACATGAAAAGTCACAATCACATATTTTTAGTGATTTACAATTTAAAATATTTGGGTCATCTCGTATAGATGTACAGTTGTGTTTATTTTACCACCACTCACGGGTTGGGCCCTTTTCAAGGAGGGGGCAGAAAATAAAACACAATTAAACCCACCTAAGCCCAAGCCTAACGCAAATCTCTCAGGTAAGCGCAGACGTGGGCTTTAAAGAGAGGAAAATTAAATACAGCTGGAAAAACAAAAGATAGCAAGGAGTTCCACAGAACAGAAGTGGCTGAAAAGAAGAAGGAGCCACAACGAACGAGTCTGGGGTTCTCAATGCTTACGCAAAATTCATGCGAGAGCAAGCACCCTTGTATTACGTGGGCGACGCAATGGAGATGGAATTCGAGTGGCCAACTCCCCCGAGCATCTTCCATTGTAGTACCTATAGAAAAGAGATAATACGCCAACGTTACGTCGCAGAGATAGAGGGTCAAGAGAGTTTGAAAGTAGGGGACTGTGGACAGTTTATTAGTCTCAGCTTTATGACTCGACTACTATCCAATAGAAGGAGAGCCGAGCCCCCAGATCGTGAGAACAGTACTCCAACAAGGGCGATAAGGCCTTATATACTGGAATGAGTGTGCAGAAAAAAAATTCCGCATACCTGAAACAGAACTCCCAGCTTCTTTGAGGCCACCCTAGCAACCATTGTGATATGAGGTTCCAAGCAATTTTTTGTTTAGTTGAGACCAAAAAGTTATGTTGTCAACGTGATACGTTAGACGTCGAAGGAAATAGGAAGTTAGAAGGTGTGTTGAGAGGAGATGGTACAGAAGTTGTGAGTTTTCAAACAGAGTTGAATTTCACAAGTGTTGCGGCGGCCCCGCCAGGAAATCTCATCCAGGTCGGCAAAATAGAATCAGGAACGGCTGAAGACGAGAGGCAAAAACTCTAGAGCAAAGAGGAGCAGTTTGAAATGAGTGAAGAATGAAGAGTTGAGTCAGCTCGGCATAAGAGTAAGAAAGTTATACAGTTAAAGAGGTCGGTAATGAAAAGTAATATAGAAGTTGGAGATAAAACAACATTGCGGAACACTACAATTAATAGGAAAGGAGGAAGAAGTCGCTACATCAACGGGTGCCGATATGGAGCGACCAGACAATGCCGCGAGCACACTCCGCTCTGCGCACCTGGAAGACGTCGGTCAAGCTGTCAGATGGAGAGCTAGGTGTGCACACATAAAGTCATGAGTTATAGCTTACGACCACTGTACTCTTACGTGCAGTTGGTCTGCAACCTTGCAGTGAGAGAGCACAGTTACAATGCGTCACAAGGATTTTTTTTGGGAACCGACAGAGCGCGCCAGCAGAAGAAACTTTATTGAGTAATGCGCGTTGAACGATTGTGGTAAAACAAACTCGACAACGAAATGTCTTGCCACGCTGCGAAACCAACTTGAGAAGGATGGATGCTGCTGTGTTCGGTGATGCCACTCCAGTGCACTAGCACTCTGTGGTCACCACATAGTGAAGGGGTAAGTAGGTTGTCTGAGACCTACCCTCATAGCTTACGAGGACTAGATGATGTTGAAAGAGAGTGAGTCATTGTGCGATGAATTGAGCGTTCGTCCCGGGGGGCTGCTTTTGGCTCGATCGGTGTGGGCGCCCCCTTCGCACCAGACGGCCACAAGTATATATATTATATATATATATATAATAGTATATATATAGTATATATATATATTATATATATATATATAATAATATATATATATATATATATATATATATGATATATATATATAGGTATATCGTATGTGCGGGAAAGGTACTAAGGACCAAGTTTGATTCTACTCAATGGTGTCGAACATGAAAGAAGATACACGACGTTTGAAAAACTGTTTGAAGTTCATTGGAATGACGGAAAAGAGAAAAAAGTAAGTGTGATTTTCAGGCATTTCCAGTAGAATTATTTGCGATAGAAGTTAAGTCTGGAGTCAAAGATGGACATAGATATTGAAGGACTGCGTTAGGTTAACAAATCGTACGAATATTCTCATCATGATGCATAGAAAGGTCGAAAGAACAACTGTCGTGTTGTAATACTCTAAACTATGTGGAGATGATGCAATTAATGGGTGACAGAAAAAGAGTGTTGAGAGTAGAGTTCATGAGACTAGGAGACTAATAAGACAAAGAATTTCTAGGGGCTTTCCAAAACCCCCCTTGTTTCAAAAAAAGATATGTGTGAGATAGATATTCGATGTAAACAAAACATCCAAGGACGATATCAAAGCAGTAGTAGAGTTGCAAGAAAATGGGTGTAATGTGTTCGATGAGTTCTTTTATGAAAAATACCCAAAGAAATCTAATCGTCTTACAGGTTTGATCAAGGAAGAGAGAAGCTGAGATCCTTTCGCAAGAAGAAATCACGAATAAAATGGAAACGACCGAGTATTAAAAAACGAAAGGCTGATGTTGTGTGCGTTTTCAAAACATTTTAGTTGGTGCGTAAGATTTCTCGAGTAATAAATGATGGATTAATTGAGTTTTGATTCATTGAAAACAATATGGTTTTCTTTCTCCCAGTTACAAGGCGAAAAAGATCAGCCCTATACCTATCAAAATAATATATGATATATATATATATATATATATAATATAAAGTATATAATATATAGTATATATATATATATATATATATATATATATATTATATATAATATAATATATATATATATATATATATATCTTTCTTCTTTCTTCTTCACCTCTCCTCTTGCCCCCATAGATTGGGGTAAGGGTGCTGACAAGCATCGGAAAAAGAAAAAGCAGTAGGAGAACATGACAAACGTCGAAAAGAAAGCCCAGCCTTACCGGCCTCCTCTGTACCATAAATTAGTGAGAGCTCGTCACAGAGCAGAAAATCTACCCCTAGAGCATCATGGACGCGACGACCTCCACTATGGTATAATCGTCAACTGTAAAGGTTCATTCCCCTGGCCCGGGCCACAGACCATGGCCCCCATACAGAAACCCCGCCACATCTTCCTCATCATGCACCTTTATCTCGCCTCTGCCAAAACTCACATTTCTCTCCTTCAGACATTCGTTCACCGACTCAATCAACTTTCTCTTCGGTCTCCCAGCCGGTCGGTTCCCAACACACTCTCCACTATACATCCGCTTAACCAACCGACTTTCATTCATCCTTCCACATGACCAAACCATCTCAACATACTTTCATTTATTTCTCATTTACCCCCTTCTCACACCAACCACTTCTAATTACGTTCATTCCCACTTTAGTTAATTTTTTCACACTAGCATGCCCCTAAGATTGTCCTTCTTGAACACATTGAATTTAGATCTATACTTTCTTAGTCCAGACCATAGTCTCACTACCATACAATATACACAGGTAACAACATACCCTCATGTAGAGGACGCTAGCGCAACTCAGACTTAGTCCCTTTACATTCACAACGATTTAATTGCACCAGCAAACCTTCCTGCCATTCACAACCATTTCCTACTACACTCTGCATCATCCGTTCCCTTCTCATCAACATATACCCTAAATTTAAACTCAACACTTGCTCCAGCTGCTCATCACCTAATAACTTCACACTGAGGACTGCCTCACTCACAACCATAAACCTACTCTTATCTACGTTTACTTTCAAACCCCTCCTTTTACATACCCTGCCAAACCCTCTACCAATCCTCTCAAATTTTCTTCACATTCATGACACAGAACCAAATCATCCGCATATAATTAGGATAGGGACCTCCACTCCTCTCCGTCTCCATATATCGTAACACCAATTTCCTGCCATCCAACCGATCTTTCATACCACATCCATATACACATATTGAATAACCAAGAAGACATAACAAATCCCTGCCTCACTCCGTATTAATCCTAAACCAACCACCATTGACACCATTTATTCTTACACACGGCTTCACTATCGTCATACATACTTTTGATTCCATTCAGAACGCCACATCAACACCATATATCATAATACTGCCATAAAGTTCCCTATTAACTTCTATCATTACGCCTGTTGTAAATCCATAAAACCTAAATACAATTTATTCTTCTTCTCCCATATATATATAATATATATTATAGTTGGTATAATACCCTGGGTTGCTATATAGATTATATATATATATATATATATATATAAATATATATATATATATATATATATATATATATAATATATATATATCTGAACACATTACGTTAATCTATACCTTTATTCTTATCTTATCTCACTACTATCATTAACACAGTAACAATATACTACACTCTGCATCATCCTTCCCTTTTCATCAACATATATCCTAAATATTTAAACTCAGACACTTGTTCCAGCTCTCACTATCTACATAACTTCACAACAAGGAGCATCATTAAAAGATGGCTTGATATGCGCATCATATTCCAAATGGATTCTAACAATTGATAATGCATGAAATTTTTTGGAAATATTTTTAGAATTGTTGAAATCTTATTTATCTATTTTTTCTATGGCAACTAACAAACTAAGTACTACGATGACAATGAATTAAGCGTAGCTAAACGAACCATTTCCTGGCGGGCAAGCGCGAAAAAATTTGCATTTGTCAAGGATTTCTTTTATCAAGAAATCTAAGCGATAACCTTTTGCATTACTTTTTTAGTCTTGATTTACACTTTTGTCGTAACGGGTTGTTATTGTGTGTTACTATTTTCTTAAGGTAGCCATTATAATATATATATATATATATATATAATAATATATATATATATATATATATATATATATATATATATATATATAGATAATATAGTATATATATAGATATATATATATAAATTATATATATATATTTATATATATATATATATATAAATTATATATATAATATATATATTATATATATATATATATATAATATATATATATATATTATATATGTATATATATATATTATATATAATATATAATATATATACACTATTATATATATATATATGTAGTGGAGACCAAGTGACGAGGGCATGAATAAGTATGGTCACTTGACCTCCAGATGAAAAGTAATTAGTATTATCAAAATTAATATAAAATAAGTTAGAACCGTGAGAAAAGTAAAAAGAAATTAAGTAATATCTACCTGGAGGAGATATGTAGAAAAGCTAATCGGGCTTTATTCTAATGGCAGGATACAGGAAAAAGGGACCACCCGCTTGTTCCAAATGCTCCTGGTTTGTGTCCAAGTAAAGAATAGATCACTTT
>JABUQX010053828.1:10000-21519 GCA_015478945.1 Trachelipus rathkii | reverse complement strand
GTATGGTATATAGGGGGGCATAAAAACAGATTTTTATTTAAATTTTATGTAAAAAAAGGGAAATGGGTATTGGAACAGGTGGGGGGAAAAAAAAATCCCTTTATTATTGTGTAAAACCAAGAAGAAAAAATTCCATAAACACAGGGACAACACTGTATGAGAATATAATGCCCAAGGGGAATTATCCATATTATTAAAACCTTTTGATACGCAGATAAAGACCCTTCGGCATCAAAAAAGGAAAAGATATTAAAAAAAAAAAATTAATGCTGATGCGGTTGCAGAAAAAAATAGCGGTTAGAAAAAAATAAATACCTTATTTAATAGTAAAAAAAATTTTACCAAAGAAAAGCCCCCTTGGGTGGGGGGCAACCAAATAGCTCATGCTTGTCTAAGTCCTTATTGTAACTGAGTGTTTTGAGTTGAGGGGAGAGGAGGGCGGGAAAAAACCCCCCCCCAACCAGCCCTTGAGAGCAGAGATAGATTTAGAGAAATGAGCTAGAATAAATTAAAGTTCAAATAAAAAGGCCAAAAACAGACAAAAAAAACAGGAAGAAAAAAACCCCAAAAACCATGGTCTTTGAAAAATACTTTTACGGGTTTTTTTTTATCCGAAAAGCAAGACTAATAACGCCCCATATGTAATAGACCGGGTATATTCTCCCTGTTAAAAGGCATGCACTAACAACAACCTATACACTTGTCCCAATAAAGGGACCACCGAAAACTCCCAAACGATTGACTTCCATAAAATATTGGAATTTGTGGAGGAACCCCAGTGAAAGGAGGCGCGTAAACTGAGAGAGTGTGTAAACCCAACCTTTCAATGATGGCTATCAGCGTCGAAGATTAGTTTTGCCACAGAAAATGGAAAAAAAAGTAAGAGGAATTTTTTACATAATGTGAGGTCATAAACAAATCTTCGGCGCATTTATCTTTATTAACCTCCTAGATGTTAAAACCCCCCAATTTATTGGCGACCCGTTCCTTTAAAAAAATTATGTCGATACATCTCCAAGGCAGAACTTATAATACCCCCATGGTGACGGATTATTCGCTAAAAAAAGGGTATAAATATTTATTGTTTTGTCGTTCGGAGAAAAAAGATTAACCTCCGTTTCATAACTTGTGAATATGGGCGGTGCTAATTTGTAAAAATCCGTTCACGCCCGAAAAAAACCTAATAAGTTTGAAAATTTTGGGAAATTGAAAGTTGATCAAAATAAGAAAATTCCAAAGGGGAAATGGAAAGCTTCTAACATATCGATGAAGCAAAAACGGTCTGGGGGGAAACTTTTTTTGTTTAAACTTTTTAACCTGGGTTGGGCGGGGCGGCTAAAAAAAAGAACCAGTTTTTTAGGTGGGAAAAATTTTTAATTATAGGAGTTATCAAGACCGGAACCAAGGTGAGAAGAATAGATAATAAATCCTAATATTTGTGAAAGAGAGATCCCCCCAAAACCAAATTTTCCAAGGGCGGGGATCAAATAAGCACAAAAACCTTTGCCGTTTAAAACCGGGGGGAGGGCAGCTTCTTTTTCTATATAAGTGTCTAAAAAAGAGACGTCAGGGCGTTTCCTCTGGGTGCGAGAAAAAAATTAAAAGGGCTTTAGAACCGCCACGCCCAACCTTAGACTTTTAAGGTGAAAAACCGCGAAAAAAGACGTGTTTTTATGAAGACGAAGTGGATGATCAGGAAGTAGCAACCGGAAGTGGTGGCCGGGGGCCCAAAAGAGGGAAAAAAAACCCCACCTTTGCCTTTTTAAAAATTGTTGAATAAAACATAAAAATGGGTAGCGGGAAAAGTAAAATAACCCGAGGCCGCATAAAAACCCTAAACAAAGGGGCGCATAGAAGGAGCGACTATGCAGATAAATGAAGTTCACAATGACCAATAAAAAAACGGCATTTAAGGGGTTTTCTGTCCTTAGTTTCTCTTGAGATTGGATCTGCATCAGGAACTCCCCCCCCCTCCTATTTAGGTAAAGAATTTAGCGAATGACCTATAGTAAAGGAACTGCAACTTATTATGCAGATTATCTTTTCCCAAACTGAAAAAGAAGTAATTATGAATAGGATTAAAAAAACTATTTTAAAATTTTAAAGGAAATATATGTAAGAAAAGAGTTGCTATGAAATTGCTCAATCATTGATGAACTTCTCTTATAGAACACGATACAGTGGGCGTCGACAATATAAAGAACAATAGATGAGGATCGGCTACCAAAAAACCTGCGAATAATAAGAAAAATAGCAGGCCACTGGTGCTGCCAAATTAGGAAAACCTTTTTTGGCGTTAATTTGGGGAAATTACAATGGGTGAGATAAAATGTAAAAAGAAAAAATATCGGAATTAGGGACAAAAAGGCATATTTGCATTCCAACTCCGGTTCGCACACTACTTACATACTCCTTATAGCGGGCCATTTCAGCGACCAGATCCTTTTTGTGCAAACCCTCTCCTTTTTCGTTCATAAGTGTGAGAAAAGCTTTTGTTTGCTATATATTAATATTCCTTCGGGCTTTCAAATTCGCGCATTAGTCTTAATACAGGGAAAGAATGGAGGGAGGGAGTCAGAAAGATAAATCCTCGTCAAGTTATCATTTATAAATCTGTATAAATTTAAGTTGATTGATAAAATTGTTTATGTGATGTAACAAATAAAAAACCGAGTAGTAACGTAAGATTAGAAAATCAAAGGAATGAAATCAAAAACTGAGTTTTTATTCCCTATATTTTTTTTTGGGGGGGAAAGAGGGGGGGAATTCGTACACATAATTTCAAGGGAAAAATATAATTAAAAAAAACAAAGTTTTGGAAAACACGATTTTGAAGACATAAATTCCAAAAAATACAGCCTAAACCCTTTTTAAAGATAAGAAAAAAGTAACTATATAACTTTTATACAATATATTTGGAATAATTTTTGTAGAGAGAGGCAAACCCCCCCTATCTCCTCCACCACAATACCAAAAACAATAGTATTCAGAAAGTTATTAAAATTACATTGGAAAAAGTACGGAGTGGAAGAAATAAAAAATTAGAAACAAGCGACAGGCAGTTGGCTCTACCCGTGAATAGATTAGCCATAAAAAAAAGGCGAGTGTTTCGTGATCAGCTTGATATCTCGAGCGAATAGGACGCAGCAAAAACCCTGGCCAAAATATAAAATCTCATATGGCTGTCCTTTTGTCTAATTCCCGTGTGTCTTTTTTTACGCTTTATTTTCGAGTTTTATTTATAATTAAAAAATAGGGGGATAAAACTTGCGCGAAAACATAAAAAAGGACAAGCAAAGCTGTATTGCCCGCAATACTCAAGATAAAAAAGTGAGGTTCAATAAACCATTGTGGCTAGGAGCGCTGTGATTATTCTAATGAAAAAAAGGGATCCACTCTGCCGAGAAACACATATACTAAAAGGAGCTGAGAAAACAGCTTATATTAAATTAAAAAGTTTACTCCAAGTAAAACGAAAACCGACTGTGAGAAAGATAAGATGCTAATACCCACTGAAAATGTGTAGTTGGACCGAAGCTCCACCTACAATTTTTGATATGTTGGTGGGGCCTCTACTATTTCTTTAAATCACCTGTTCAAATTTGAAATAATTGATACTCACCTGGTTAAATAAGACCCTAAGCCTCAGACGTTAGTGGGGGGACTTCTTGGGTATAAAAAACTATGTATAAACCATTTTTAGGAAAAACAAGACACGTGTGGAGGCGGGCCGGCCAAACAAACTAAGCAAAGAAGTTTCCAGAAAATTAATCTTTTATACATATAGTAAGAAGTGTACACAAAAGGAAACCCTATTAAAAAAATAAAAAAGAAGATATTATCCAAAAAAAAAACCAGTTGGGTAAAATCTCCCACAGGGGGCGAAGATTAATAAGAATTAAGACCTGTTTTTTTCCTGTGGAAACAGAGGGGGGGTCGGCGAGAAAACATACTATGTGTAATGTTTATAAAAAGTTAAGAAATTATCCCAGAAATAAAGATTTCCCAAAAATAAAATTTATGAAGGGAAGGTCAGAGAAAAAGCCTTACAAATTCTTTCACGTTTGAAAACGAAAAAACTTTTTTTTTACCCTATCATTTAGGTAAGGGCGCGCAACAATGATCCCCCCCTATTAAAATTTTTTACAATCCCAAATGAATTTAAATAAGAGTAATAAAACTGGTAACCCTAAAACAACGTGAAAAGTGAATATAAATAACCCCCAATAACCCAGGTCTAAATGATTCTTAACTACGTTTTTTTTATGAAAGATATAACCCACCCAATTTATTCTGACTGTTACCTTTTAATAACAAAATTTTTTTAATGGCTCACATGTCTCATCAATTCATTGCCAGTAAGTTGCCATCTACATAGCAAACTTTTCCCTCACTCAACAAAACAATCCAACCCTTTAATAAATTAATTGTTGGAGGGAAAAAAAAACAAATATTAAATTTTGGAAATTTTTTGGCGAAATAAAAAAATATGATAATAAAATTAATAAATTGTTTAGCATTTCATAACCCGTTTTTTGTTACCTCTTGTTAAATTTTTATGATTATAGTTAATATAATAAAATAAAATATATATACTCCTTATAAAACCCTATTATAGGGCATAAGACCTTTCGTATCATACTAAAGATTCTTATAGAATTTAACTGACATTTCCCAATATTTAATGAAAATAGGTTGTTGTGTAAATATTTAGAATGACATTATACCTAATAATTATTGAGAATGAGGGGATAGTCCCCCTACAAAAATTTTTTTTTATCCCCAAGTTTAATAAATATATAATTATAAACAAGTTTATCCAATAAAATTTTCAGAATCAGTGCAAGTTTATTGGTTTTCAATATACGGGGAAATAAAATTTTATATACAGGGGAAAAATAACCTTAATTTAAAAACTTTATATAATAAATAATATACCTTTTATATAGGTAGGGCGCGGCATAATAAAAAACCCCAAATTTATTTTCTTATTTTTAAAATTTGGGGGGGTGAGGTAGTGGAGGAACATTTAATTTAATATAAAAGTAGTGTATTATAAAAGAATATTAAATAAAAGTTCAAAATAAAAACCAAAAAAAAGATAAGATATGCAAAAAGGAAGTCTGGCCGCGTTTATTCTGTTAAACTTTTTATATTTTCTTTAGTGTTTTTTTTCTTTTAGGCTGAACCCAATTTTTTTTTAAACTCGCCTTAATTAAAAAAATGGCTAAGGGTTTCAAAAAAAAAAAACCAAAAACTGAATATATTATTTCAGGTAAAATATAAAATATTTACTGGTGGAAAATATATGTTATACTTTTTAAAAAAAATTAAGAAATAAGATGCATTAACTTTTAAAAAAGATATAATTTATAAAACCAATAAATCTTCGGTGATATAGATTTTGTTTATGAGAGTTTTCAAATAAAATAATAAATAATTTTATAATAAATTTGTAATAAAAAAAAAATATTTGGGGGTGGGGAGTAAAAAAAAAAAAACTTGGGAAATATATTATATAAAAGCATGAATTACCAAACGGTTCTGGGGGAAAACTTTCTTTGTTAAACTTTTTATGATAATAAAAAAATTTAGTAAAAACCTGTGTAGAGTTTTTTAGATTTAGAGAGGCAAAATACATTTTAAAATTTTTACTTATAAACCAAGTGGAGTGGAGGGAATAAATTTAGAAACGGGGGAAACAAAAGGTGTGAAAATAAACCTAAAATTGAAAAAGAAATAAAAAATAAACAAATTAAACACAAAGCTGTATTAAAAATACTTTTTTTGTAACGGGACCTTTTCAATAAAAAGGTTAGAGGGTTTCTCCACTTGGCGAAATAATTAAGTTTTAAAAATAATAAAACCTTTTTAAAACTATTTATTTTTATTACCCTTTTTTTAAAGGCGCGCGGCATAAAAATAAATAATAAACCAATTGGAATAAAAAACTGGGGTCAGGACCAAAAAAAAAGGGGGGTGCTTTTAAAAAAATAAAATAATAAAGGCAAACCCCCTAACCCCCAAAAAAGGAAATAGATATAAAACAATAATATATATAATACAAGGTTATTTTCTGGTATATTGTATTTTCTTTCGATTTTTTTGTATAATAATAAAATTAAAGGGGGGGAAACCCAATTTGAGTGATTCGGTCCACTAAAAAAAAATAATAAATAAATTTTTTATTGTTAATTATCTTTCTAATAATAAAATAAACAATCATTTAACCATTGTAAATTGATATAAAGGGGTGAGGAAACAGTTGGGGAGGGGAAATACTTATAACTGGGTGAGGATAAAAAATAAAGGTTAAACCCAGTAAAAAATACCCTAAATAAAAAGTAGGGTCCAATAAAATTATTATATTGGGGGGAAAGGGGGGCGGCGGGGATTGGGGGAAATATAAATGGTGAGATCAGAGGGGCGGGGGGAGGGAAAAAAATTTGGGTGGGGTAAAAAAAAAAAGTGTTTTCAGTAGTTGGTTTTAACAAATGGAGAAATAGTAGTCTTCAAAAAGTCAATTTAGAAATTGATTAAAATTAAAAAACTCGAATTATTTTTGTCGGCTTTTCAAATTTAATTTGGGTATTAAACTAATTATAACTCCCCTTTAATAAATCAATATTGATTAAGTGTTTTGTTTTTTTAAAGGAAAACAATGAATGTAAAAGCCTTTATAAAACGTTGAGTGTTATTTTTTTATTATCCATTGTGAGAAGACATAAAAGTTTTCCCCAAAAACCTAATATTGTACGTAGTCCCAAAAATATTTATATTATTTGCAAATCATGATAAATAAAAATAAAAATATTATTTTTAATAATATGGGGAAATATTAGATAAAATGTGGGAACTGATTATAAAACTTGTTATTGCATTATATTAAATAAAAACTTTTTAAAATACCGGTAAAGTACTTACTACGTGGCCAAAAAAACAAGTATTTTATTAAATTTTAAATTTAAAGGGTGGTTATTAATTAAGAAACAAAGTAAAAATATTAAAAAAAAAGAAAAACAACTACCCATAAAAAAAAAAAATTTTACAAAGAATTTATATTAATTTAACCATAAATTTTATTGGTATACGTGGAGGGGGGGAAAACTCCCCCATAATAAAAATTTTAAAGGTTCCTTTGGAATAAAAAATAAGCTTTAAAATAAAAATATAAAAACCCCTTTATTTTATTATTTATAACACTAATGAGGTAGGGCCAAACCCCAAAATCTACTTAAATTTATATTTTACCAAACCATTTAAAATGTAGGCGGGGACAAGTACCCACCTAAAAAGAAAAAGGATAGGGGAAAGAACCAAAAACATGTATCGTTATCTTCTTTTAACGTTTTTATTTTGTAAAGAAACTTTTATTGCAAAGGTTTAACCTTATAAAAAAAAATTGATTTGGTTTCAGAGCAAAAGAAAGGGAAGAGGAGGCTTTTAAAGAGAAGGAATAATTACTGGAAACAATAAAAAAAGCTTAACCTAATAATTAAAATTACGGAAACAGTAAGAATTTAATTGAAAGAATATATTGGAGAAGATAAAGTGTCAAAGTTAAAAAATATTTTGAAAATTATACTGGAGTTTGGCAGCCATATATTATTACTTCTGTTTAGCGCATATTACTCAATTACAGAAATAATTGAAAATAATACTTTTATGACGGACTCTGTTTAAATTAACCCCTGGTATAACCTAGGGCATAAAACCCCAGTTTATTTAATATAAGGAGACCGGAACACGTTGGGTTAGATATAACCCTATGAGAGGGAACAACCATATAATAAAGGAATATAATATAAAATGGAAATAGTTAGTATTATAATAAAAAAACGGGGAGGACCTATGCCAAAAATATAATGATTAAAAGGGTCTAGGGAAAAATATTATAGGTTATTTAAAAAACCCTTTAAAAAACCTATTAAAATACTTTTAGATATGCAAAAACCAAATGCTGTTTAAGGATCCCAAAAACCAAAAGGGAGGAAAGTTGAGAGAGGAGAGAGCAGGATTTTATCACTAATTAAAAGCCCCAAGTGAGGATTTCTAGACACCAAAAACACAGCAAACAGGAAAGATGAGACAAAATATATTAGTTCGTTTGGCCGAGACAGTATAATATTTAGTAAAATCATGAGCAGAAGTCAATTATTAAACAAAAATTGATTTGGCACTTTCACAAATGTGTATATTTTCTTGTGTATGTTGAAACAAAGCTCGGTATATTTCTTGATATTGCAACCGGACAAGTTGAATAGGGTATAAATGCTGTTCCTCGCGTTGGTCATATAAATTTATCAACACAAATTTTTCTCCTCAAAAACTGCTATTAGGGATTCAATGTTGTTGGTATAAGTCGCTCCTATGCAATCTAACAATATGTTGTTTAACATAATTTGAGGACATAACTAAAATTTGATAGACTTTTTTTTTTCATGTAATATATATAGAGATTCAGTGGAGTGTGGATGGTTTATAATAAGACTCTCGCAAAGTTAATTTCATTAATAATTTTTAATACCATACTAAAAAAATATAAAAATGAATAAGAAAGATATAAAATAAGTATTTGCCGATACACTGAAATGCGAATAGTTTAAGTAATGATGGTGTATCGCGCAAACCTGCAACCAGCCCACGAGCCGCCCCTGTAGGTAGTATAGGGTATGTTATATAATAATTATACAAAAAATTATGAGAATTATAATAAAAGTTTATATATAATAACCCAATATAATAATAAATAATACTCGTATAATAAAGTATAAATGTTATAGCTTAAAATCTCAATACTCACATATATAATTATAAATAATTAATTACTGTAACTTATTTGTTTTTAAAAAAGTCTTATATTTAATATCCATGTACCTATCAAATATTAAAAATACACAATAGAAATAAAAAATTGAATTATAAATTGAAATTAAAGTTAAATTCCTCAAAAATTTATTGAATTAAGGGAAAGCAGTAGCCGATTTGATGCTAATTTATAAGATTTATTTCAGTAATGTCTTTAATTTTATTATAATATTGTATTATTACAACGAGCAATTATATCCTTGTACAAGCCTCTCTAAATAAATAGATGAACAGATAAACAATTGACAATGTATTGCGTCCAAGTGTTAGTCAATGCGACAGACGTTATAACTAGCATGACACAATTAATCACTTCTTATAAGAGTGGCACCAAAGACAACTAGCCCCTTCTTACCAATCCTAAGTCTTCAACGCAAGCTTACCCGTACTCTCTTAAATTTATAACGGCACTGACTAACTAGGCATAAGTCTGTATCCATCCTTTAGTAGTCATACTACTAATATAATTACTCCATTAAATATATATAAATGAGTATATAAGATTTTACTAATTCTTTTTAGGTTTATAATAAAAAAAAAAAACCTCCACCCGTAAAGTACTATATATTTAGGGGTAGTAGCTAATCTCGGGGTATTAGATAAATCTCACGCTCTCGAACGATTATATATATAAATAACGATATATACTTATATATTACTTTTATGGTTATATAATTAATTATATTAATATAATATAATACTCATATATTAGTTAGTATTATTATTTTATTCATAATATTTTATACATTATAGTCATAAAATAATTATTGTATTGTAAGGACGCCATGGCAGCCATATAGGTCCCTTTAAATATGAAACAAGCGGGATAATCTCCACACACTAATTTATACTCATGCGTCGATATATAACTCTATACTCAATCTTTTAATATATAATATAAATATGTGGGATAATACATAATACAAATACAATATAAGTAGCGTCAATAATGCGTTGAAAACTTAACTTATACTCTTTTATGTTGTATTATATTATGCATCCTTTTTTTCTCCCGCACTCTCTCTGTATCCAGAACTTAGTCAATACATATTAATAATCATACCTCTTATATCACTCAATCAGGCAGTGTTGCTTTATTATTTATTATGTTATCCTATATTTATATCATGTTATCTTATCTATATATGATACATTACTATTATAACTTAGTTTACTCTACTCTATCCTGACGATAATAATATATAATATATTCTCCCTAGTAGATTATTATAATATCTCGAGTTCCTCTATTATATGGTGAGTAGTATGGTGTCCCAGCGATAGAACATAACTCATCACTCAATTGTTAGAGGTATAAATATAAATATATACAACTCTAATAATTTGGAATTATTATAATATTAATATAATTCCTATAAAATAAAATAAGGTGTCCTCATGAGTATATATTATGATATAACACATAAATGACTGTATTAGTATATATATAATATTTATTCTCTCGATACTAAATTAAAATAATACCTTACTAAATTATATTCAGTATATATGTAGATTAACTATATAAAATAATGGTAAATATTATAAACCTATAATAAATAAACATAAATTATCATTTCTGCCTATCATGATTATTCACGCTGAATTTTATTGCTAGTGTATTATAAATTATCACTATAATTATATATACTAAGAATAAAATTAACTACGATAAATATATATGTAATATATAAATTAATACCCTTACATTACACAGAAAATATGATTTATGAACTCGCATAAAAATAGAAAATTTAAATTTTAATAATTTTGAATAATTTTTAAATAATATATTAAAAAAATATTTAATTACAAAACATTTTTGTGATTAAAAAAGTATCATTTTAGATTTTATTAAGCTGAGTTAGTGAGTTTTTTATTTGTGTGTTTTGTATAATAATAATACCTACTATATATACATATATCTTTAAATATTTCAGTATGTTTATTATTATATTACTGTTATAATAATAATGTATTATATAATATATATATATTATATATATAAATATATATATATATTATATATTTATATATATGTGGTATAGTGATGTATACTCCATTACAAATTATACTATTAATTAATAATAATAATATAAATCATATTATATATATATTATATATTATTAGTGTTAGGTGTTATATATTATGAGAGATATATATATTTATATATAATCTACTACTTATATAATAATATAATATATTAATTATATATAATATAATTAGTTGTATATATAAATAATTACTCATAAAAATTCTTCTGATTAATAAATAATTAATATTGTGTAGTATAGTTTAAATAATTATATTAAATAAACAACACATTTTAGTTAATTCGTTCTATGTATAGTAGAATTTTATATATAATAAAGGGTGAGAGAAGGGCATATATTATCTATAATAGTTATTAGTGTATAAGACTCGGTATATTATGATGAAAGTAAAGACAAGAGATGATGAGCGGCAGTTGCGGTGAGGCTTTATGGTCAAATCCCCTGCTAAATGGATTCTCCATGAATTTTATATTTTCTTACAGAAATTTATTTTCCTGTAAGGTCAAAATAAGGTCTTAGTATATACCAAAACCTTAAGATCCCTCGATTACACACTCACATACGCATATTATTATTAGACATAGGATATTTTTATAT
>JABUQX010053827.1:22500-27156 GCA_015478945.1 Trachelipus rathkii | reverse complement strand
ACATGGTAGAGAATGGTCAGTAGTGGTAGTAGAGTGGAGTGTTATTTGGGTTAGCATAGAATATATAAACAAGGAGTGAAACCCAACAGACTTGATGGACGCTGCCATCCCACATAATGACACTGATTAGAACTGGCAGAGTACTATCCCCTGATGGCATGAGAACACTGACTAGAGAGATGAGACTGACCAGGTGAAACAAAGAACAGACTTAGATGGTGAGTGGATCCAGAGTGTCTGACACTAAAGATTTAAGAGAAAAGACAGGAGGTGAAAGGCACAGATGAGCTAGATTTGAGAGCCACATGATAGAGTGAAGAGGGGTGAATTGTGGAGGGTGTTGGAGGAAAATGGAGGGGGGGATTAGGTAAAGGTATTAGGGCTTTTTATAGGAATAGTAGAATGTGTGTGAGAGTGTTAGGAGGGGAGAGTGAGATGTTTGGGGTGGAGAGAGGATTGAGGCAGGGGTGTGTAATGTCGCCGTGGCTATTTAATTTGTTTATGGAGAGTGTGTGTAGAGGAATGGTGAGGGAGGGGAGGGGGGTGGAATTGATGAATGGGAACGATAGAAGGGAAGTGAACATGATATTGTTTGCGGACGATACTGCCCTAGTGGCGAAGAACGCGGAAGGGCTGAGGTATTTGGTGAGGGAGTTTGAGAGAATGTGTGGACAAAAGGGGCTTAAAATAAATCCAGGTAAGAGTAAAGTATTAGTGTTTAAATATATATATATTATTATTATTAGGGGTTAGAGGTTAGAGTAGGGGGTGTAGTACTGGAAGAAGTAAAGATTTTTAGATATTTAGGGATGGATTTGGGTAAGGGGGGAGGGATGAAGGAGGAGATAGAACATAGAGTAGGAGAAGGAATGAGAGCCTTGAGTGGTCTGAGAGAATTATGGAAAGGGGGGGATTTATCACAGAAAGTTAAGATAAGTATGTTTGAAAAAAATTTGTGTACCAGCGGTGTTGTATGGGTGTGAAACGTGGGGGTTGAATGCCAGGTCCAGGAAGAAGTTGGAAGTATTTGAGATGAAGGGGTTGAGAGCGGTTTGTGGGGTTAGTAGAAGGGAGAGGATTAGGAATAGGGTGGTGAGGGAGAGATGTGATTGGAGGAATGGTTTGGTGGGAAGAGCGGAGAAGGGAATGTTAAGATGGTATGGTCATCTAGTGAGAATGGAGGAACAGAGAGTGGTTAGGAGAGTTTGGGAGGCGGAGGGGATAGGAAGGAGAGGAAGGGGGAGACCAAGAAGGAGGTGGATGGATGGAATAAAGGAGATGCTGGAGGAGGGAGGGATGAGGGAGGAAGAGGGTAGGGTGTTGGCGAGAGATAGAGTGGGGTGGAGGAGGTGGGTGAGGGCGAGATGAGGGGAGGTGTGAGTGAGAGAGGCTGTACGTACCACTACCCCGCTCAAGAGGGAAAAAGTGTAGGTAAAAAAAATAAAAATATAAATATATATATATATATATATATATATAAATATTTATTATGGCATATATTATTGCACACAAATATATATATATATTATTATGCTGTTATTATTATTAATATATATTATTATGTTATATATTATTATTATTATTATATATATATATTATTATATATATATATATATATATATATATTATATATATATATTATATATATATTATTATATATTATTATATATATATATATATATATATATATATATATATTTATATATATACATATATATATATATATTATTATATATATATTATTATTATTATCTATTATTATATATATATATTATTATATTATTATTATTATATATATATTATTATGTTATTATTACATATATGAGTTGAAAGAAGAGTTATTACATATTGTTATTATTATTATTATTATTATATATATTATTATATTATATTATATATATATATTATTATTATATTATTATTATATATTACATATTATTATTATTATTATATTATTATTATTATTATTATTATTATTATTATTATTATTATTATTATTATTATTATTATTATTATTATTATTATATTATATTATTAGAATATAATATAATAATAATAATATATTATTATTATTATTATTATTATTATTATTATTATTATTATTATTATTATTATATATATATATATATAAATATATATATATATATACATATATATTATTATATTATTATTATTATATATATATATATATATATATATATATATATATATATATATAAGACGTCGCCAAAAAATTAGCAATTTTTTTATTTTAAGAATTTTTTAATGTTTTTGGATAGAAAAATTAAATTTTTTAAATGATTTTTATTAATTTTTAACAGGAATGAAATGGCCTTATCTAATTACATTATTTTCAATGCATATTACACAATTTTAATATTTAGTAAACCATCCTTTAGCCTTTTTGAGGGAATCTATCCTTTGTGGCATTGAATGTACTAATATTCTGCATGATGTTTGAATGCTTTCATTTCGGTGCCACACATTAATTAGTGATTCAATCAACTGATTTTTATTTGTTATGGTCTCCTTTTTCATTTCTTTTTTTAAAATAGACCACAAATTTTCGATCGGATTCATTTCGGGGCTATTTCCAGGCCATGGTAGTGTTTGGATTCCATGGGATTCCAAAAATTGTGTTACAGTTCGACCTTTGTGACATGGAGCCGCATCATGCATAAATATGAAATCTTCATGCATCCAGAACCTTACTTCTTAGCCCAATCCTGCAATTGAGGCAACAGGTGAGATTCAAGGATGGTTTTGTACTGCTCCAGCCTCATTGTACCTTTAACAATCTCTAGTCTACCCGTTCCATACACTGACATCAAGCTCCAAACCATGACCTGAGTTGGATGTTTCACTCTCTGTTGGACACATTCGATATTAAAAGCCTCTCCAGACCTTCTACGAATGTACTGGGAAGATTCATCAGTGCACTGGATGATCGATTCATCACTGAACACGACCTGATGAAAATTAAAAGCCCAATGTAAAATTTTGAAAAAATAAATCAAAATTTCATATCAGGGAATATAATGAAATATTAATTTTGAAATGAAAACCAATATGAAACTTACATTTTCCCAGTCCATTTCTGTCCAGTTGTTGAACTGCTTTGCCCAAATTAAGCGTCTCTTAGCATTTAGTTCGGTTATTTTTTGCTTTTTGCGGGGACGTCTTGCCATCAAACCAGCTTCCTTAAGACGCCTATTAATTGTTCTGCAACTTAAAGCTACTCCAGCTGCAGTAAGTGTTTTTTGATGCATTTTGCAAGTTGCTCTTCTGTTCTTAAGGGCTTCTCTTATTAAAATTTTGTCATCTCGGCTGCTTGTTATACGTTTTCTTCCACTTTTTTTCTTCTTCTTTGGAGATAAGCTGATGTTTTTCAAAATTTTTTGTTTCATTCTTGAAATCACAGATTCACTAACATGACCTTTTTTTTGCAATTTCTTTCCCAGAAAGGCCTTCTTTTAATAAAATATCTATTTGGGCAGCCTTAATTGCATTTATATCTGGATTTTTCCCCATTTTATTAGTCTCAACAAGTTTTTACGAACTGAAAACTTAAACCAAAAATATTTTCAAGCACTTTCCTCAAAAATATTATTTAATTTATACTTTTGCACAATAAAATCTTTAAAAAATGTCAAAATACTACAGTATAATATACTGCGCAGTTGAAAAATAAGATATTAAAAAAAAAAAAAAACATTAAATTTGTCAGAAAAGCGTAATAAGCAACTTCACAAGAAAGAGAAATTAAAACTGACAAAAACTCCCCTCGAGCTTACTTAAGACACTGCTTCGGTTAACAAGAAAAAAATATGGTAAACATAGCTTTAAAAGTTGCTAAAGGTTAATAGATTCTTTAATTATTATTGTGTTTCTTATTTTATAATAAAAAAATTGCTTAGAAAACAATTAAGATAAACAAAAAGCATTCCAAACATAGAAAAATGTTTCTTAAAAAAAAATTGATAATATATCCATCTATATACATATATATATTATTGTTATTGGTTATTATTATTGGTTATTATTATTATTATATATTATTATTATTATTATTATATTATTATTATTATTATACATATACATATATATATTATTACTATATATAATATATATATATTATTATTATTATTATTATTATTATTATTATACATATATTATTATTATTATTATTATTATTATTATTATTATTATTATTATTATTATTATATTATTATTATTATTATTATTATATATTATTATTATTAATATATATTATATATATATATTATTAATAGAAAATTATTTTCTATTATTCTATTTCTATTATATATTATTATTATTATATTATTATTATATTATTATTATACATACATATATACATATATACATATTATTATTATTATATATTATTATTATTATTATTATTATTATTATTATTTATATACATATATATTATTATTATTATTATTATTATTATTATTATTATTATTATATATTATTATTATATATATTATTATTATTACATATTATTATTATTATTATTATTATTATATATATATATAAATATTATTATTACATATTATTATTATTATTATACATATATTATTATACATATTATTATTATATTATTATTATTATTATTATTAATATATATATATA
>JABUQX010053827.1:0-12500 GCA_015478945.1 Trachelipus rathkii | reverse complement strand
AAACAATGAAAAGTTCTTGAAAAATACTTTAAAATACTTTAAAATATTTGTTGATTGTAGCAAATTTATTGAGCCACAAGGAACCAATGGCGATTCGGAATAATCCCAAATATGAAAATGATTAGCATTTTTTTTTGTTTGAAAAGAGTCAGAAAAAAAAACTATTTGAGGGACTTGGGTCTACAGTATCGGCATGGAAAAATTCAGTAAAAAATAGGATTCAGCATTTACTTTACTGATAAGAACCTTGTGCTTGCTACCTATCTTGACCACGCTTTAAAATTACATTCCTTGAGAATGATTATAACAATATAAAAAGTGGAAAGATATCTTAAGCAATGGATGTGCAGATATATGTTGTATAAAGGAAATGGAAAACAGTTTCCACTACTTTAAAAAAATCTTCAGATTCTTCTCATCAATGGATCAATGACATCGGCGAATAATCCCAAATATGAAATGATTTGCATTTTTTTTAAAGATTAACCCTAGACAACTATTTAATGGACTTGAGGATCTACCAAGGTCTCAGCATGGAAAATTCAGTAAAAATAGATTCAGCTATTTACTTTACTGATTAAGAATGCATGCTGCTCTGCACCTATCTTGCATACACGCTTTAAATTACATCCTTGAGGATGATGATATAACAATCAATAAAAAGTTGAAGATGATTCTTATAGCAAATGGGATTGTGCGAAGATCATATGGGTGTATAAAGGAAAGGAAAACAGTTTCCACTACTTAAACCAATTTTCAGATTGAGCCACAAGGAATCAATGCATCGGTAATAATCCCCAAATATGAATATGATTTGCATTTTTTTTTAAGAAAAGAGTCAGAAAAAGAGAACTATTTTGAGAGACTTGGGTCTACAGATCAGCATGGAAAAATTCAAGTAAAAAATAGATTCGAGCATTTACATTTTACTGATAAGAATCTTGTGCTGGCTACCTATCTTGATCCACGCTTTAAAATTACATTCCTTGAGGATGATTATAACAGTATAAAAGTGGAAGATATTCTTAGCAATGGGTGTGCGAAGATATATGTTGTATAAAGAAAGGAAAACAAGTTTCCACTACTTTAACCGAATTTTTCAGATTTTTCTCATTTATCAACAGAATCGGCCGAAAAAAGTGATACTGAGAGATAATAGTTACACTTTCAGGTTGAAAGTGTTTTTTTCGGAATCTTAAAGAGAAAAATGAACTTTAAAAACAGCAAAGAAACTCATTCCCAAGAAGAAAGACACATATATGAAAAATGAAAGATGTTACTAAAAGTAGAAATCAGCCAATATTAAAAATATGAAACTTATTAAAATTTCAGAAAGTCCTTACAATGGTAGTCATCGAATAAAGGAACCTTTCCAGCTTTTGGGTGTCCTTGCTAGAAAATATTCAAGCTCGTCCCCTTTTCCGTGGGAAAAGTGAAAGACTCTTCAGAATTGGTGAGGATCAATTTATTCTCCTAAAAAATCGGATGCACTCAGAAACGGGAGAATTGTTAATGTTTTTGCACTAACAACTTAAGAGTCATGATTTAACTACAAATAAATAATAATAATTTTTGCTCAAGATATTACTTTTAGTAATTTAAAGAAGGAATTTTTTTAATACAAAAGAAAAAGAAAAAACATGTTCATTTATTGTAAGATTTTAAATATGCTATTATTTTTCAGTGGTTAAAAAATTAAAAGGTAATTAACTAATTATTTCTTTTAGCAAAGATAAAATATAAGAGAATTCTATAACATTAATTTATAAGGGTTTTAATATCTAAATTAGTTGATTCGCAAATTAGGCATATATATAATAATATATACTATATATATATATATATATTATATATATATTATAATAAATATATATATAATATATATATAAATAATAAACTAATAAATACGTATATGATATATATATATAATATATACGTATTATAATATATAGTATGATATTACTATATATATATTACATATCTATATATATATATATAATATATATATAATATATATATTATATAATATATATATTTAATTATTACCTATAATATATATATATATATATTATATATATATATATATAATATATATAAATATATATATAGATATATTATATAATAATATATATTATATATAATATATATATAGTACTTATATAGTATATAATATATATATGTATAATATTGTAATATATATAGTAAGTATATATATATAGATATATATAATATAATTCTAATGGTTGTAAATTTAAGTTTTGAAACTGGCTAGGTATGGTGTTGTGACTATGTCCATCTGAGCGGAAACGTTGAAAGAGAGTACGATTTTTGGGCCCTAAAATCTGAATGATGTTCTGGATGGGTGTGAGTAGGAGCTTCAGATTGATAGTTTGGGGGACCTGAATGGGAATGGTTGGATAGGTGGATCAAAAAAGGGATGGTTTATAACAGGTGGTTTGGGGTTTGCGGGAGAGGAAAATGAGGAATGTAGGATAGGTGATTTGATTCTGTGAGAGTTTAGATGGTATGTGGTTTTATAGTGATTTACTTTCTTGTAAACACACTAGGTGGTATCCATTAAGTATACTAGAGTTCGTGTAGATGGTTACGAAGTGAAAAGTATGATTGATTTAGTCTTGGTGAAGATGGAAGTATGTGTTGGTTGGATGTTAAATCAGTTTGGGGTTAGAAGGGATTATGCGGCTGCTATCGGATTATGTGTTGTTTGCTACTGTAAAATTAAGTTAGGGGGCTGTGGATGAGAGAAAAGTGATACGAAAGGAAGTAGGCTTAAAATTAAAAGTGAGAAGTTAAGTGTGCAGGATAATAAGATAAGTAAGTAAGAGCGCTCGCTAGTAAAACGGGTTGAATGTGAACAAGTTGATACTGAGCAAAATCTGGGGGCAAATGAAGAAGAAAGCAATTGTTAGTAGTGCAAAGGAAGTGTGTGGATGTTCTAAAGTAGGAAATAAGAATGTTAACAGCGAATGTTGGAATGAAGAGGTGTATGAAAGCGGTTAAAGGTAAATAAAGAAGCGTCGTTGAATGTACTAAAGCAAATGATTGAAGATTCAAAAGAAAATGCTGGAATTATTAATAAGAGGAAAAAAGAAATATAAAAGGTGTATACGTAGGAAGAAAACAAGAGGTAAATGCACAGTTTGAAGGAGGAATGAATGAGGAATTACAAGGAAATAGGAAGCTCTTCTGGAAGGAAGCGCGGAAAAGGTTAAGAATGAGAATAAGGGGAATCCTGCTTTTTAGAATAATGAATAGGGATGGTTTTTTGTAACTGATGAAATGGATGTTGAGGGGAGTGTGGAAAGCACACTTCGAAAAATCTGCACAACATTAACTGAGTAATGATTGAGGGTGTAGGAATGTGTGCGGTTTTTGATTTGGCGCAAGACAGGAATATGGTATTTTGGGATGAGGTTAATTAGTTAAGGAGGGAGTTGGGTAGGGTGAAGAAAGGTGAAGAAGAATGGTAAGTCTGCAGGTATAGATGAAATTATCTGTGAAGTGATCAAGAGCGGAGGCGAGATGGTTGATATGATGATTGGATAGTTGGTGTAATAAAGCGATTTATGGAGGGGTATAATATCCAAGGGATTGGAGGAGAGCGGTAAAGTACCCTTATATATAAGGGTAACGGAGAAAAGGGGAACTGGCTGAACATTAAGGGAATAAGTTTATTGAGTTTGTAGGGAAGGTATATGCTGGTATTTTGGTCGAAAGAGTGCGTCGAGTGACTGAGGGATGATTGGTGAAGAACAAGGTGCGTTTAGGAGTGGTAGAGGATGTGTGGATCAAATCTTTACATTGAAACAAATGATTGAGAAAATGAGGAGAAGAAGAATAAATTGTTTAGTTTTAGTTTTATGGATTTGCAACAGGCGTATGTATACGAGTTAATAGGGAAAGGCGTTATGGCAGTGTTGAGGTGAATCATCTGGTGTTTGAAGTCTACCATAACACTGCGGATTCAGGTCTTTGATGGGAATCAAAAGTATTGATATGACGATAGTGAGCGTGTGTAAGAATAAATGGTGTCAATGGTGATGGTTTAGAATAATAGCGGAGTAAGACAGGATTGTGTTATGTCTCCCTTGGTATTCAAGTTTGTTATATGGGATGGGGTTATGAAAAGAATTAATTGAAGGTGGGGATGGCAGGGAAAATGGTGAGTTTGTTCGAATGGTGGAAATGGAGTTGAGTGAGAGGGTGCCCTACCTATACTATGCGGATGATTTGGTTTTCTGTGTTGAATCTGAAGAGAGTTTGAGAAGATTTTTAGAGAGATTGGCAGGGTGTGTGAAAGGAGGGTTGAAAGTAACGTGGATAAGAGTAAGGTTATGGTTGTGAGTGAGGACACTCCTCAGTGTGAAGTTATGTTAGATGGTGCAGCTGGAACAATGTGGTCCTGGATTTTTTTTAAAAAAATTATTTAGGTACATGTCTTGGATGAGAAGGGAACGGATCGATGCAGAGTGCAGTAGGAAAGTTCTGAATTGGCAGCGAGGTGGCTGGTGCAAGTAAATCTTAGGTGAATTGCACAAGGGGATATAGTCCTTGAGTGTGCGTAGGGGTGCTGTATCGATGGAGGGATATGTTGTTACGCTGTGCTGTATTGATAATGGTAGTCCGAGACTGAGTGGTCGTGGCAATCAAGAAGTTATTAGATCTAAGTTCAATAGTGTTCAGTGTTTTAATAAAAAAAGGTATTCTTAGGCTGTGCTCAATTATCCGCTATGTGCACTATTGATATCATATAAGAGTGACGTGAATATTGATAATTTACGATTCATCTATCTTAGATATGGATCCTTGATTAATGTTTGTTTAACGAAAAAGATAGCGTTGTGTGATATCGCACGTAGCTTGTGAAATGAGTTTTCTATGAAGTCATGTGCGATAAGTAGTGTGAAATAGAATCGAATGTAGGTTGTAGTCTTAGCGGTATGTTTATGTGTTGAGTGTGTGTATAGGAGAAACTAGAACGAGTTTCCGGCTGGTTTGACATAGGCCACGAAGAAGAATAGGTGAGATTGTTTGTTCATGATGTATAGAACAAATACAGATAGTCTGTATGAAGTTTGAAATGTGAGTATTTTAGACTAGAGTGACGAAAGATTAATAATTAGGTGCATTATTAGAAGAGAGACCTCTGGACAAATGGAGGTATTTTTACATCGGGGCAATGGTTGTGGACCCACGTCGGAGGGGAGGGATTGATTGCATGAAATATCATTATGTTACGATATGTGTTACACAATAGTGCTGGTCCGTCGCTCAACGTACGTCTCTCATTGATTGTCTTGTATAGGTGGATGTTTCTGTGTCTACGATTCTAATCATATCTAAAGAAATAGTCGATAATGGGTTAGCAGAAGTGGAGTTAAGAACGTGTAAGGCTCTGGCTTATATTTGTACGTTATAATGTCTGTAATCATCTTCTGTCTTTTAATCTTTTTCCTCTCGGAGATTTTCCTGACACAGCAACAACTATCATGTCATCTCAATTTTTGGTGTTGGCGAGAGTAGTGGAAGTGAAGAGAAGAAAGAGGAAAGAATATAGGAAATATATATCCGCTATAGTATAAAGTATCATAATAATAAATAAATTAGGAACGATAATTATTTAAAATTATATATGTATTATATCGTTATATATATCATATATATATTAATAATATATATATAATATATAATAATTTTTATATACCGTATGATATATTTTCAACTTATCTTGATCCTAAATATAAAGATATCGGTAATTCGAACAATCGGAAATCTCTCGGCACTTCAATTGTACTAGGTGTATATCTGGAATCGCAGACATCTCTCTCTCAGTATACATATTGAGAGATTCGTCGAACCCTTATCACTTAATTTAACATACTTATATTTTATATGAGCATAGACTTCTAATAGATGAAAACAACTATATATTTATTATTTATCTCAAATTTGATATAATACTAGATAACATTTTCTCATTATATGAGAAATTATAATTTCCGTACATAATATACCTCTAATAATTAGTTTAATAATAGATGATTTTAACACCTCCGCGATATTTATTTAGATTTTATCTTAATGCCTCTATATTCAAGTATATAAAATATATGAAAGCTTATTGAAACTTTTAACAAAATATACATCCTGCAAACTATCTATATATAATTCACTAAAGTATTTATATTTTCTGAAGATATTTTTATTATAAGAAGATTTTATCATATAGACCACGATAACCTTTGTCCATTCAATTATACTCCGCACCTTCCTTTCTCTCATCTGCACCAATAAATCAAGGGCTCAGATTATTTTGATTTTTTCACAAAAAGGGCCTGTTCATCCGAAGATGTGAGTCTATCTCTCCATTAGATAATATCTTAGATTATGAACTTTCGATAAAGTTGACAGTATTAGCTACTCGTTTAATCCAATTATTTAATAATGTTCTCCAAAACTGATAGACTATGCGTCAACCACGTATCGGGAAGATCCTTCTCAAAACGCTTTTCTCCTCAAGGTTCCTATATGGTAATGTCTGAGTTAGCTACGACTTGGTGGCATAAAGATATAATTAAAATATTTTATATTATAATACTATCCGGTTCTTTTATATTCAATACAAAGTATATTGGATAAATTTAAACAGATGGATTTTAGGATCCTATAATTAGAAGTCTTATAAAAAATACATTACTCAGCGTGATCGGATATTTATATACCTAAATAATTCATGTATAATAAATATTATAAATAACTCTCTTATCCAATAATCAATAATCTATATAATAAGAGTGAATGAATAAATATTAATCAATATAATAATATTAATTATTATTAATAATAATAATATAATCATGCTGCATAAAAGTGCTCATAGTTGTTGTAGTAATAATCCAGTCTGGCTATGAGTTCAATAGATACAAAAGAAAGTGTGGTACTATAGAATTAGTGTCTAGTATATAACTAATCTGACACGGAACACCGGATTGTGAAAATTCTCTCTCTCTCAAAGCAAACGTATACGAGGATTCCAAGTAGTGCTATAAAATGATTTAGAAATATATATGGGGAATATGGTTTTTATCGTATATGCTAGGTATAGAGTGGTGTGTATCTCTGGTACAGGGAAAAGATCTCGTTTTTGGACTCGAATGAATAAAGTTAAGGAAATCGCGATCAACATTGAGTTTTAGACATAGGTCACAAAAGTATTTTGTTGTGAGTCTTAAAGCGAGAGTGGTGTTTTTGAGAATCACAACTAATGAGAATTTTCGCGGTGACTATAGTGTGTAATACTGTAGAGTATATAGAAGAAGAGCACACACAGATTCTTCTATGATTTAGGTCTTCTTCTAAACTAAATATTGTCTCTTGTGGACAAGTTTGCATCCACTCCCAATCCCAAATTTCGTTAAGGAGATCCGTGGAATAGAGACAGAAAAGAATAAATTTAATGAATACGTGATGGGATGCTAAATCTGAAATAACAGACATTAAGAGAGTGGAAGAATCAAAAAATCCTTCGATAATTGGCCCTCCCAGATGAATTATAATATGGGAAATTTATTTGAGAAGCATTTACAAATGGAACATTGCAGTAGAAATATTTTGGAATGCAGATTGATAAATCATACCAGAAATTTGGATGTTTTTAATCAGATATTAAAAAAGTATTTGCAATCGTCCCATTCACAAATTAATAAATTAATAAAATAATAAAAGTAATATTAATAATAATAATAATATAATAATTCAATTATCCATTAAAGTAATATAACAATTTAAAATATTCTCGATGATTATTAATATATAATAATAATATAATACAAATAATAATAATAATAAATAAATGTGAAAACTGTTTAGATATTTTCTGAGATGAATGGACAAGAAATTTGTAATCTCTCATCAAATAAGGAAATAATAATTAGCTGCTCGCGGTACTATCTGTTTAATATGAAGATATTCAATACCAATAATATTCATAATACAAGTCAAACAGGTCGTGCATTAATCTTTCTTTACAATGCTTTATGTTTAAAAAGAAAAGCCTGGAGAAAATAGTTAAAAATTAAATTCGAAAATACAGTGTTTTTTGGAATATAACACGTGGAACAAATTCATAAAAAATTATTCAAAAATTACAGGGATGCCATGTTTGACTTAGTACAATTTTAAAAAGTGCTACAATAAAAACTTAACATTTTTTGTGTTTATATTTGTATTTTTTTTAATCTTTTACCAAATACATTTTCATCTAACTCAAATAACTGAGTCTCAGGCGTGGCCCGTCCCTGCTTATTATGATGCTTTTTAGATTACATGCACAAGTATTGCTAAGACATATCACCTTACAGTTGGATATGCTAAGCATTTTATCTTACTTGGCTGTTTAAATGATAAAAAAATTTCACAAAAATAGAAAGTGTAAGTTACATGAAATAGTCGTTCGTTCCTTTAAGATTATACTATATAGTATATATATACGTATATAACATTCGCACGTCATTATTATATAGTAATATATATATATATAGAATTTATATATATATATTATCTCACATTATTTATATATATATATATATTATAATATATAATTATTATACTATATTTATATATTATTATAATATATATATAACTATATATAGATATATATATTGATGTACGCTTGGCAAATGCCCAGTGGGCAGGCATTTATAAAATGGGCATTTGTCCAGGCATTTGCCCATTTCATAAATGCCCGCCCAAAAACTGGGGGCATTTAAAAAATTATCAGTAAAGGGATGACTTTGATAACTGCAGCTTGTAAATAAAAACATTTCTTTGTATGGTCACTAGTTAGATCTTGTTCTGCGCATTTCAAATCATGCTAATGTACTTTGTTTTTATATACTCATCATCATCATCACCCACCTTCTCTCCCCTTAAGTGAATGGGGGTAAAGTGCCTACCAACATCGCCTCCGGAAGCAACAAAGATAGTGATCTAGAATAATATGACGCAAGTTGAAAATTAAGCCCCCGTTTACCGTCCCCTTTATACCTTTTAGAGAGAACTAGTGAGAACTCTCAGAAAATCCACCCTAGAGCTTCACGGCGCCTGATCGCAAACAAGCGACTCTCCTTAAAATGCGATTCTCGATCAACATTAGAAACATAGAAACTTGAAAAGACAGTAATGACGCCACATGGGTCCTATCCAAGACTGTCCCTAGTCAAACCAACAGATCATCAATTCACCAAACAACATGTTCATTGCAAATCACAAAGCACCCTAGGCTTGTCTATAATTACATGAGTTACACAAAGTTCCAAAAACTTTATTCTCTTATGCAAATCCATCACCAGTCATCATAAGAGCTTGTCAATAGCTTCAATAGTATACACTTCAAGTCTACAACTAATAGATGAAAAACCTATTAGCTTAAAGACACGTCCAACAACACTACAAGCTTTAATAAACTATATATTTAGTAATCCTGTGAGTTTAACCCAGTGTAATAACTTACTCTGTAACTAAAAAACCTTGACTAATTGGCTTAACTTAAATAATCAATTTGCATACATACATATGATATACCAAAAACCAATCAAAATATTACCTTATCAATCCATAGAGCTTAAATGTTGCACTCGAGTCAAACTCAACACCCCTGCGCAAACAATTCCAACCAATTTACAACCCTATTGCTAATTGATATATCTTTTTACCTTACAATCAAGTATGGTCTATTGCTTTATTTCTTAATCTCTATATCTTACAATATGCCTCGCCTCTCTTCCCGTCCGAGTGGCATCTACTAATGAGAATTTAATGCTCTCTTGTATATAGAGATTTAGATTTAAATAATTTTGTTTTTAAGATGACTTGTATCAATCCACCTCTTGTAAACACTTGCCTTATCTACAGGAAAACATTATAATATACTCTCTTCAGCCTTCCTTCATAGCTCTTACCCTCTAAAACTTTCCCAACTCCTATATACTTCGTATCACAATTAAAATTTTTAATAATAAATAAAAAATTGTTAGGAAATATTTCTTTACATTTTGCGCCTCTTCTATCCGCATGAATCTAAGTCTCTTTAAATAATAATTGTATCCTAACTTTCTAGTGTGCACGTAATTACTCTCAATACTTAGGATTCATCCTCACTACCAGTAGCTATTTTCTGTTAATCTTATAAAACTCCTTCTCTTGTAAACATCGATTACACTATTAATTCATGCCCAGCATGTGAATTAAGTTCTTATTCTCTTGTCATACCAGAGACATGATTAGCATACTATTCAAAAATGCCTAGCATAAAAATATACCAGTTCACTAACCTAAAATCTTTTTCTTGGGTCCACAGATCTCGATAGCCTAACCATTCCCATCATATACGTAGTTAAACTTTTTTTTTGAAGGAACCTAGATTGAAGAAACTTAATTGCATTAAGTTCATATTTTTGACTATATTCTAAGCCCAACCAATTGAATTTCAAGATCATTTGTAGATATCTTATACATCCTTTCATATCGCCTACTGATCATTAGGTACGCCACTTTAAAGGTTTTCAACAGGTACCAGGTTTCTAGCAAACTTAATCTTTAAATTTATATCTGGTCTTAATCCATTTCTATATAGGTATATGAGGAACAATAGTACATACCAGTAACTTGAAATGCCTGTGACACCATTATCACAATTTTCTAAGTCTTTTCAGTTTACACACTGTCACTGTTTTCTATTCCACAAATCCACTTAGTTTAAATATCCAACATTTACCAACTCCTATATTTAAATCGGCAATAACTTTCTTCATCAGCCGTTTATGTTGGGGAACCTTATCAAAAGCTTTGCTAAAGTCTAAATATATCATATCAACTGGCAAAGCTTTTGATAAAGTTCCCCACATATGGCTGGTGAAGTTATTGCAAGTCAAAGACACAGGTGGGCACACAACCGATACCCCCTCACAAAACTCCCGGAATTCAAATTCTTTATTATTGCCCTTTCTTTCTCGCCATCAATAATACCAAACTCCACATTTCTCTCCTCCAGGCAATTCCTTTACATGAACTCTCAATCTAACTTTCTTCGGTCTCTCCATAGACGTTTGCGATTCCAGAACACTCCACCATCTTTATTCTGCTTAAGCCATCACCGACTATCATCATCCTTTCCACAATGACCAATCTCCATCTCAATGTGATATCATTGATTCTCTTATTTACCCTTTCTGTCAAACACACAACTACATCTATATGTTCATTCTCATTATCAATTCTCAACGCCATAACACGTCCATAAGATATATTTTGATACATTAACTGACACATTGTACTTAATACATCTATACCTCTAATATCCACGACCATAGTCTCCATTTAAGTATTACTTTTTCAACACAGGGGTAACAAACAACCTCTCATTTAAGACACCATAGCGTACTCAAGACTTAGTCCCTCTACATCCACAAACGATTTGTGAAATTGTCCGCCACTTCCTGCCTAAACTCACAACCTTTCTTATACAGATCTCGCATCATCTCGTTTCCATTTTATCGATCAAAGGATACACTTATAGGTTAAACTCAAGAGTATTATGCTCTATTCAGTCTTGAATTCCTCAACCATCTAATGCATCTCAAATCACTACGAGGTTGCAAAGAAAGACGTGTCTCAATGCACAACCAATACGTACTGCTTAAAATATCGCGTTTTTCTGTCTATATCTTCACTCCTGTTTTGACATGCCTCCATGGCAACTCCTATTTGTTTGTATCCTATATTCAATGATAAACATCTTCTCATACATTTGCATCAATCAATAATCAAATCATTCGCCAAATTTATAGGTTAGTGGGTCACCTCCAACTCTCTCTTCTATTCTCCATCATTCTAACACGCGAGTCCCGCCACCTCCTACCTCTAAATTCTTCATAAACCCCATCACATTACAAATTGAATAACCAAAGGAAACATAACACATCCTGCCTGACTCCGCTATTAGTATTAAAAAAACTAATCAATTTTGATTCCATTTATTCTTACACGCTTCACTATCGTCATTACATACTTTTATTCATTCTATGGAGCCTACCGCAGCATCATATATCTGTAGACCTGCCAAAGAGATTCCTAGTTAATCTATTATTAACCTGTTGTAAATCCAAAAACCTAAATACAATTTATCTTCTTCTCCCTCATTATTCTCCATCTTTGTTTCAATGATAAGATTGGATCCATACATCCTCTACCATTCTAAAATGCACCTGCGTTTTCACCAATCAGCCCTCAGTCACTCGACGCACCTTTTCGACCAAAATACCAGTTTATATCTCTTTCTCGTACAGCACTCAATAAGCTAATTCCCGCCTATTTTATTCCTACAGTTGCAGTACCTCCTTACCCTTATATTACTACTGTCCTCCAATCCAATCGAAACTATAACCCCTTCCATTTACAACGTTTGTTACACTAACTTCGAT
>JABUQX010053826.1:12500-20000 GCA_015478945.1 Trachelipus rathkii | reverse complement strand
TAACAATAATAACATTTTAACATTAATATCTCATAAATTTCTCGTCTCTAGAGTTATAGTAATTCACAAATATCTTTTATAAATGGGGTATATTTATTTCCGAAGTGACATAAATAGTGGTATATTATCTTTACATAAGGTGTTTCCTTATTTTTCTGCTTATAACTAACTTTTCCCAGCAACAATATTATTTATATCTATTTTTCTTATTATCACTATATGTACTTCTTCTAATACTTATAGATAGTTTATATTAGAATCCCTTTATCATTATTTTTACTATTTATTCTAGCCAAGATGTTAGAATTCCTCTCTACTCTCTTTAGTCACATACAGGAGCTCTTATCTTAGGTCCTATTTACTCAATAGATATTCAATTTATTTAATGTTTCATTAGCGGTATAATCATAATTATATATATAATCTATCAAAGAATATTTATATATTACATTCTATTTCAGACTTTCTTATACTGTATTCACATTACCTATATTGAATACTTTTTCTATATTAGTAAACTTATTAATTTTCACTCAATACTCTGGAGATTAGTGTAGATAATTGTAGATACTTTAGGTATCTATTTATATATATTTCCCTAAAATTAATTTTTTATTCATATGGTCAGATTATAACATTTACCTATTCGAGATAGTATCTGTATTCATATTCACTTACAATAAATATATATCTGTTACTAAATAATTACTTTTCTCATATATAGCCTTGAGAATAATGAAGTATTACTATACCTTTCTATATTATAATTTTATTTATTAAATCATGGATTCGAGTAATTACCTATATATATAGACTTTACATTATTTCTTAGCTGAAATATATATTCTTCTCTCGTAATAATTATATTTAGAATAGATATACGTTCTTACTTCTCTTCGTAATATTATTTTGTTTGTCATTATATGAGCGTGTCTGATGTAAAATATCTACACACAATGTATATACTCGTATGCGTCGTTGAGTATTGCTTGTAATATTTACATTCCTGGCTTTCATATCTAATTAATTTAGAGAGATAGAGATAGAGATAATTTGCTTATAGAGCTTTTAACTATTATATCATAGAATATATATAGCTATGAATTTATTTCTTCATATATTATAGAAGCAATAATATTTACTACATAAGATAGTATATCTACCTATAGTTGATTTTTCCATTAGAGTATACGATCTTAATATTTACGCCAATATCAAATTGGTTTTTTTGTAGTGATGTATTACTAGTTCTTTGAATTCTTCGGGACACTGCATTCATCACAATAAATCTACTACCCCCACAATTCCTTAAATAGTTATCACACAAACCTCATACCAACCTAACTTACATTTTAGAAATCTTCTTCCATAACACCCTCCCTTACTTTTCATTGAAAGGTAATTTAGCTTTTCTGACATTGTCGATTCTCCATCAACTACTCCAAGTTTTTAACTCTTTTTTTCAGTATATATATACTAATCTCTTACTCGATACTTGGTTACAGCACTTACACATCAAATCCTATATCTTCCGGTCAACCAATATCTCAGATAATAACCAACTCTTAAGCCCGCAATTTACCACACATCTGGGGTTTTCTTCTCATTACACCGCACACAAAATCAGGTTACTTACTCATTAGGTCTTCTCTCTTATTTCTCAGTTCCCTAAGACAATCGGTCTTTATCCAATCTAATTCTTCTTTCTCACACCCTTCAAAATCCACTACACCTACGCACGCGGTATATCGTCCGGTTTTCCTTCGTTCTCGTGTGGCTGTCGGGTGATCTCAGATACAGCTGACCCCTCCTCCTGTAAATTGTTTACACTTCTTGCGCGTGGCATTACCACCTGACCAACCGAGTGCTCTATTGTGTTATCAAGCGCCTCGGTTACTTCCTCTTGCAAGCCAGTCGTTTCGCCTGCGCATGACATTACTACTTGGCCGTCGGTGTACTCCATTGTATCCTCATGCGCTGCGGCCTTTTCCTTCTGCGAATCGTCCGTTTCTCTTGCGCGAGACATTGCCACACTTTCGATAGGGTCTTCTGCACTCCTCGCACCAGGAATATTTCCTATTATCAAGTCATAGATCGCGTCGTCAAGAGCTATAGCTTCAGTACGCCCCGTGTAGTAGGGTGTATCAACATCAATATCAACCACAGGTGCGTCTCTAATCGTATTGTCTATTAACAATATTTGTTTCCTCTTCCCGGTCTTTTGGTTTGGCGACGCATACTTCTTTTTGACTATGACACATTCACAACCGGTATCCCTTAGCACGATCCCAGCCATTCCATTGATCTTCCCGTTGACAACTGGCATCATTGCATTCTGAATGTTATGCCTTATGCTATTGCTCTTCACGCACGCGGCTCCAACGACAGGTACAGTTTCGCCGCACGCTAAAGCAATCCTATTGTTACTGTCAACGTGTTTCATGAGGTCGACGCCTTTATCAGTTGTCATATCTTTATGTATTGGCGTAATATCAGAAACATCATCCTTATTTCGCTGCTTAATTTCACTTGTTATTGCGGCAGCCGCCCTCTTTGGTTCCTCTCTCCAATTATTGCTGGGACGACTGTTATAGTTCCTATATTGATCGTCTTTTCTATAGGGGTTGTAATTTTTACAATCGATGGTCTTGTGTCCTTTCTTGCCGCATTTAAAACATGTGATCGAATATTTTTGCCTTTCAAACTGACTTCGGCTTTCACTAGCATCTTTCCACCTATAGGAGTTATAATTTTTACAATCAATGGCCTCGTGCCCTTTCTTGCCGCATTCAAGACACGTGGTCAGATATTTTTGCCTTTCAAACTGATCGTAGTTTTCACTCGCATCTTTTCTCTCCTTCTTTGATGAATCTTCTTTATTATTTGTTGACGCCAAGTTTTTATTATGTGCCAGGAGATAATTCTCTGCTTTTTGAGCAATCGTATCAAGTTTCTTAATTTTTCTTTCCCGCAAGAATGTCGCGAGTTCTTTCTGGCATGTATTTAGAAACTGTTCTGCTACCATTATCGATAATATTATTAAAATCTTTGTTAATCTCTGCCAGTTCCGTCCATTTCATTACATAATTTTTCAATCTATCTATGAACTGGATAGGCCTTTCGTCGTTGTATGCCTTCGCACTTCTGAATTTTATTCTATAGCCGTCTTCTGTTAAGTTGTAACATAGCAGGAGAGCGTTTTTTAGTTTATCATAGTCCTTTGATTCTTCTTTAGGGATGCGAGAATATGCTATTAAAGCCTTCCCTGTTAATAGAGCGCTAAGGTGTGATGCCCAATTTCCTCTATCCCATCCGTTAATTTCTGCGAATCTTTCAAAACGTTCAAGGTAGCAATCAATCTCGTCCCTGTTATCTGCGAAAGGAGGGAGCTTTGGTACCCTCGCCTTAACATCATTGTTATTTATAACTTGCTGTTGAGTATTATTGCCCGCTTGAAGTTCCATCCTTCTAAGCTCCAACTCATGTTCTCTTTGTTTCTCTGCCGCTTCTCTTTCAGCTTCTCTTTCTGCTGCTTTAATGGCAGCTTCTCTCTCTGCTGCTTCTTTAGCAGCTTCTCTTTCTGCTGCTTTAATGGCGGCTTCTCTCTCTGCTGCTTCTCTGGCAGCTTTCTCAGTTGCTTCTCTTTCTTCCTTTATAAACTCTCTAGCTTCTTTTCCCTTTAAGCCGAGTTCTTGAGCAATTTTTGCCAGCGAATTGTAATCCATAGTTAAGAAGTACAAGCCAACGTTCGCTATATTCACTTTCCTTCAGAAACTATCCCGGACAGGCCCCCAATTTATTGTCACAAGATGGGATTTCCGCCAATAAATAAACGTGACAATCCCCGGAGTTCTTTTATTCAAATCACAAAATAATATAAACTAAGTTGTCTAAGGTATAACTTCACAATGTAAACCACTACTTCAGATACAAAAGTTCAATAAATATTCACGAAGTCCTTTTGGTTCCAAATCGTTTCCAAGTCGCTAGAAGACTTCAACAGACTATCAGTAGACGATTCAATAAACGATTACAAAGCTTTCTGGATTCTATATCAGATCCAAGTCACAGATGGACTTCCACAGACTATCAGTAGTCAGTTCGATAATTAATCACAAAGCGTTCCTTCTGACCTGTAAATTATTCTTCAGTGAATAAACACAAAGTCTTCTTTTAAATTCGTAAGTAATTCTTCAATGAATAGTTTCTGAGTCAAGCTCAAAGTCTTCAAGTGATTTCAGAACGTTCTAAGTTTCTCTTCAAAATAACTTCCAATAAATTCTTCTCAAGTGTCTATCTTCTTCCACAAAAGTATTCTCTCTGAGTATTCAATAGATACTCTAAATCCTCTCTTTTAAATTAGTATTCCACCGGTGTCTTTCGATCGAATCAATATCTCTCCAATCCGTGTTCTTCTTGTAACTCTTTTCTGCCGTAGAGTTTTATTGAAACAGGATCTTCTTAAATAAGAGTCAGATACGATAGACAGGTCTCCAAAGATAGATTTCCAACAAGAGAAGATAGACTCCCGTGAGAACAAAATGAACCTCATTTAGAACTTTCACTGTATCGAAGATATCAGGTGTGAAGTTACCTTTGATTTCTTATTCCCATGGATAATTTTATCTTAAAAATTAAATTTTCTTAATGTTTTTAAATAGAAATTATCCTTAATTAGTTGCTTTTATCAAATAAATAATATTTCCACGAAAATAAATAAATCTAATCGCTCATCTCTGCGGAGCTTAAAATTTCATCCTTGATATTCCTAATAGCATAACACCCTAATCAATCAAGATATCATACGTATACGATGTAATCGTATATATAAAATATATATATATATATATATAATATATATATATATATTATATATATATATATATATATATATAATATATATATATATAATAATATATATATATATATATATATATATATATATATATATATATAATTATTATAATATATAATATATATATATATATATAATATATATAATATATATATATATTATAATATATATATATATATATATAATATATTATAATATATAATATTATATATATATATATATATAGTATATTATATATATATATATAATATATATATAATATATAATATATATATAGGAAGATATATAAAAATATAATCGATATATTATATAACATCGTTTATAAATAATAAAATACAATTATATATATATATATATTAATATATATATATATTATATATATAATATAATATATATATATATATATATAATAGTATATATATATATATATATATATATATAATTATATATATATATATCATATAATAATAATATATAATAATATATATATACTATATACTATATATATATATATAGTATAATATATATATATATATAGTATATATATATATATATTATATAGTTAATCATAACCGCACTCCTGTCCATATATAACTACATACTAAGTACACTATTATAACGTCTATGACTCCCAAAGATATACATTACCACAAGGCATACAACACTACTTACATTATACATAGTAAATATATATATACTATATATTATACTAGTAATCAGCATACTTCAATATATACTACACTATAAAGTCATCATAAAATAAACTACACAAAATCTGACTAAACCTATCAGCTCCACTCAAAGTATTAGCTAAGCAACATAAAAGCCTCACCTCCACAACGACTATAATCAGCATATAAGACAATTTAGAAATCCGATCTAAATATATATCAAATACCTAACCAGTAGTATACTACAACATCCATACTAAAGCGTACTTATAAAAATATATATAATACCCCACACAATAATACTACCTCATCATACCACCCATCATATACTCGGGACAAACTTGCTATCCTGATCGAGCTGCGCATGAACCCGCCTTCTGTCCTAGATGTACATCGCAAGCTCATTTAGAGTTATCGATTATACATTCTGTTTATAATTTCAATTCATTCTTGTCAGCAGAGAAAAAAAAGAAATTAATAACATCTCTCACATGATTTTAATAAAACGGTGTAAGCATTAAATTTAAATTTATGAGCCTTCCCTTGTATAAGTTCAATAGTTGTAATCACTAAGCCAGTTACCAGAATCTTCATACAAATAGCTACCTGAAGCACTATATAATTATATTAACCTACACCAAGCCTCTCAACTATCCTAATATGAATATAGATATAATATATCATCTTTTCAACCAAAATAATCCGTTATAACTAGTTTTATAATAAAGATAAACCTACGATTATATATATAAGTATATATATATTTTATATATATATTAATATATATATATATATATATATTATAGAGAGAGAGAGAGATAGAAGAGAGGAGAGGAGAGAGAGAGAGAGAAGCGATAAAAATTGATAAAAAAAAAAAATATTTTGTACGATTTTGGTACTTTATTAAACTAACTTTATTAAACTTTATCCAGTTTAATAATATATTTTTTTAAGGGCATAATCAAAAAAAGGCCAGGAGAATACTACTCTCGAATCCTAATGACACAATCCGTACGAGATATAAGTCACTAATGACATATTTGGAATCAGCTTGTCGAACTCACCATTATGATAATATCGCACTACTACAACTCCGATATATGTAAAACACACCACACACCACTAAGAGAAATAAAATCGAAAAGTATTCCGGACCCATCTATCACAATATAAATCTAACCATCTTTACGCAAGCACTGCCACTCGATCGAGATTACACATGCAGAAGCGGTCTACAACATACATACGCTGTGTATACATCACTGACTCACACACTCGCACTTTCAATACCACATCCAATCGCATCCGATTGACCCATCAATCATCCGACACTCTACGCCATCACTTAACACGAATATAGCACTCTAGAATATAATCCACCTCAGCATATATACACTCTCTATTCATATCACGTCGCGGATACCCAAAAAGCCAACACACGGAGAACGCTAGTATTAATGCGCCGAGCGCCACCGCCCCAGCCCGTCCGCTCTAATACCAACCATGTAGGAGGCCCGAGTAAACACCCCGACATACCATGGTATCAATACGGTACTACCCTTTGAGTTTAAATCTCGTTAAGTTTAACAATGCATAAAATCGACTTTGCATATAATAAGCCTTTATAACCCTGATTACAAATAATGTAATTTAATTTTAGGACACAACAGCGTCAACGAGTCTAACATATTCTCTTTCTCCTACTATATCTATTTATCTCAATCTCGTGTTATAATTCCTCTCTCTTTATCTAGTTCTCAGCATTACTCGCAAAGTCAATGAGACTCATACGAACGCTACACTAACAACATAACTAATCGCAACAGTGGCTTTTCGTATACAAGCTGAGTCTATATCGTCATCCTCACACTATACGATACGAACACCATATACTCAGTCTCTTATTCTAGACTACGATTTGCAATATGTATGTAATCCGAGCTCTATGCAGAAAACACAGATCGTATTTATACA
>JABUQX010053826.1:0-2500 GCA_015478945.1 Trachelipus rathkii | reverse complement strand
CACTCGCTTCATAGCCAGTCCGTTTAACCTGTCGTCTTCAGTATACTTCGCAGCCAAGTCTTGAATCTTTAGCAGAGTACCTGAAAGAGTGTTCTGTGCTGTACTGTTGAGTGCAATGGTTGGGCGAGAGTATCTCCAAAGCCTTTTCGTCGACGGAAAGAAAGGTTTAGTCTCCTTTAAGACTTGGGAGACAACAAGATCTTTTAGTTTCTTCACTGACTTCAGTTTGCTTTCCTTCCAAAATTTTGTACTAAAGTTCTAGCTCTTCTTCTATCCCTTCTAAGTGGTAAAAAACTATAAAATGAAGCTGTTTTTTTCCTTTAACTCACGATTGTTATGAGTAGCATTTGGAAAGGGATGTAGAGTATGTTCAAATTGCATAAGGCGGTGATTTTCAGTGAGAAAACCGTAATTCCAAAAGAAGAAGTGATAAGAATCCAGATACGAGTTATAAGGAGCTTTCGCCAGAACTCCGTGGGGATTTGTTGCGGATGTTACTGCGGTGTTGCTTCTGCCTACCAAAAAAAATCAGGTGGTATATTCGAGATCAAGTTCCCAGTGCTCGCATTTCATTAACTTCTATTAACACTTCATCGGATGATCGTTTTTTTCACTTTCCGATGGCTCCTAGACCATTTTCACCAATATGGTGATGTGCTGCGAGGTTTTGGACATATCCAAGGTCTTAGATTTGGAGAGCAGATTACAACTGGCTTCTAAACATCGCCAGAGTATTCGTGATCAATATCATAGCCATGATGAATGACGACTTACATACCGCTGAATGAAACTGAAAAGCGCTTTTTCTTGTCGGTGGTATATTTCCCTTACAATGAAAGATTTCATTGCTGCACTCCATCGTACAACAAGGTTTCTCCTTATATATACTCCTGATGCACTTTTGTTGTCAGACCATCTGGTCTGCATAGGCTTGGGATGTGGCATTAATTTTCTCTCAAGACCACTCGCGAAAAAAACGTAATAATGTCCTTTATAGTTCCAACAGTATTGCGGATTTCTGTATTGTGTTCAAATCATTACTAACTAGATTTTGTTTGTGTGAGAGAGCAATGAGAAGATACCAATGCTGGACACCTCCTTCTTTTATTTGGCCAGACATCGTAGAAACTGCCTTCGAACCCAATTCCACGCATTTCTCTGGATCCAGTTCTTCGGGGTTGTGACAAAATCGTCAATGGCTTTCGCATTGGTTTTTGCGTCAAGCGCTCCTTAGCACTATCTAAATTCTCATTTACTTCATCACTCCTTGTCGAAATAGCGCAACCCTATGAATAATTGTTCCTTTCCAGAAATATCAGCGGTTTCGTCTGCCTAGTAAGCTATACGCGCACGCTTCCTTTACCTTAATAACGATGCTTTCCTTTATAGTAGTAACACATAGAAAAATGATCTCATTCTGAATCTGAAAAACTGATGGTGCTGTGGCATTTTTTCTTCCCTTTTCATAATGCTTTCAATGACTGATCTCCCGGATCTATTCGTAGCTGCACAAATCTTGACAACACGTCCTCATCATGAGTTACCCCGAAAGCGGTAAATCGCGCGTACAAGAAAAATGTCACACATGAAAATTTATTGAGGATAATATTTTTTATTTTCTTTCTAGATTTTCTTTGAATGCTGGTTAATTTGGAGGTCTACCGGCACCGTCCTGTAGGAACATCTTGCAGCTTCACACAGCAGTTTTATACCACTCATGGTGTTTGTATGTCCCTTACAAACCCCATGAAACATCTTTAAATTTAGTGAAAGGTCTTATTGTTAGAGAGCCTAGACCCCTCTGAACAAACTTTTAATTTGTGAGAAATAAAAACGAGAAACTGCAAAATGCTCCCTTATATGTCCTGGGTGATGTCAGTCAGGTGAATATGTCTCCAACCATTCATAATTGAATTTCCTCTTTAAGTGGGTAGCATCTTCCAAAAAAATTATAGGGTCTACGTGGAATCCAACCACTCTTTCAGTAAAACTGTTTCTCTTTCTCAGTCGAATTTTAGTGAGAATCTCCAACGTAGCTACCCGAATGTCCATTTCGTGACTGTCATTCTACTGAAGCTAGCTGCCGAAAGTCTGACCCACCTATCTTGACTCGTCGAGGTTGCTGGGCCTGGGTTGGGTCTCTTCATCATGCGATAATATGCGAAGTAGGAGGATTTCCTCTTCTGTAGTCTTAGTGATATTGGTAGTCTTCGTTTTTCCCCGTTACCATTTCCAAATTTATCCGAGTTTTCTTCCTTTCAAATTTACTGCAAAACAATATATATATATATATATTATATAAATATATAATATATAATATATATATATTATATATATATATATATAATATATAATATAATTATATATATATAGTATATATATATAAGTTATATATATATATATATAAACTCTGCCTACCCAAGTGTATTCTTCCAGGTATCTTTACTAGCATTCAAAAGATGTTACAGAAAAAATTAAAAGTATACAAAATCTCCTCTTC
>JABUQX010053825.1:45000-49037 GCA_015478945.1 Trachelipus rathkii | reverse complement strand
TTATTATTTTTAATATTAATATATAATATATTATATATATATCTATAATATATATAATGACATATTATATATATTACTTTCTTATTTATGATAATAACTTAATATATATGATATATATTATACATACATTTGCTTATATTATATTTATTAAAGTACTTCTATATAATAATATATATATATATATATAGTATAGTATAGTATAATATTAATACTGACTATTTTATAAATATATATATATTTATATATCTATATTAATATATATTTATTATTTTTATATATACTCTTATTAACAAACCCGCTTTTCTGAGGAACATGGCAACAGATGTTCGAAATCTTATTTGCTTTAACGGTGGCATCAATGGGTCATTTTTCCTTGATCTACAAACAACTAAGTAAGTCAGTGAGAGTCCCATTCCTCGAAGTTCTCCCCTCTGACACCCTAGACCTACTGCGTTGGCTTTGTTTTATGTTCTCTTGTGACGATGAATGAGGTCCTCACTGAGGTAAACATTAGTCCACTATCAATATCTTCAAATGTCTCTTTCACTTCTCTTTGATAATCTCTACTCAAATTAATAGTAGCAAACTACACCACAGACTTCTCATTACCAACAATAAACTTTTTTGCAACTGACTAAACATTGCTTTACCTATCATATTGTTATACCAAAAAAAGTGTCTTCATTAATCATTTTTTTTCAGAATATATATTCTTCGCATTGTTTTCCACTCGTTAGGGATATATATTCAAACTGATCTCTAAACTTGCTTTTGTTAAATGGTGAGTAAGCAAGTTTCCTCAAATATTAAACTCTATAACTCTACCATCATTATCTAACTCTTGGCTACGTCACTAACTTCTCAACTCTTAATTTTTATCCCTCACGTCTTGATTTCCGTATTCCCATTTCATTTCTCTATCAGCATTATCCCCACAGTCCGCACACTAGAACCTTAGACCGTGTTTTAATATTTTTCAACTATATAAATAAAATCAACATTAATGATCATATATATATATCGTATACAAATAAGAATCACATTAAAGGTCTATAATTTAAAAAAAAAATAAATAAATAGAATTAAATTTAACATCCCAAGTGTGTTGCTACTGAGTCAGAGAGTCCCAAGGTTCTATTTATCTCCATCTTTTCAATTAATTATCTCTTAACTCATCTACTATAATTTCAAACCCATCGTACGCTTCCGATATATGACTTCAGTTTTCCTCTCCAATATCTTCTTGACTTCCGAGTCAAATCTCTATTTCTTTGAAAATTAAAAAACATCAGTGATATAACATCGAATAAAGTCTGCGCATAGATAGCTTTATCACTTTCAACATTTTCGCGTTGTAATCCACCCAATAACCCTAACCCAAAAAACTTTTTAAACATTTTAACGTTAAAATTTTCAAAGATTATTTCTGTATGGCTATATACTGCAATCGTCTTATATAATAAATCTCATCTATTGTAATTCATACCCACCACCTAGTAATAAATAAATAGAGGTTTAACTAGAGGCAACTTCAATGAAGCTAAGGAACTAGGGTCGAATTCTAATCCTTCCTATAAACCTTACTCCATTTGGATATAAACTCCAACTACGAAGTCTCATCAAACTTCCTTGTTGGCTTGAAAAATCTGGCATAACAGAAAAGTCAGTGCTTCTTGTGCCGTTTTACTCAACAGGAACCAATAACCATTTATTTTTCACCTGAAAGATCTTAAATTTGTGCTGAAAAAGAGTTGAATATAGAACTTATAAAATATATGTTTCATTCGGCATTAAGAGAAATACCATTAGAAAGTCATAATTCCATGGACGTAATTTTTTTAGGGCACTTTCAAACTTCTCACGATGATACTCACACGTCCAGGTTCTTGAAGGAAAGCCAACAACTGAAAGCCAACAAACCTGGCATTCCTGTCCCCATTACACAAATAATTGCGTGACATCTAGGTGATATCGTCTAAGTCTAGGCTTGTTCATCTGAGGTCTCCCTAATTTTCTCCCCAGTCTCCTCGTGATGTGAAAACTCTGGGTCCAGGATGTTTTTTTTTCATTCTGATTCACAGCTCATTATATCTTTTCAGCTTTCTCACTATAGAACTCTGTTCACCATTAACCACTTACCCTGATTACCTCATAGCAGGCAGCTCTATAAAAATCCCTTCTCTACCTGTTATCCTTAATTTAACCTAGTCAAACATCTTAATACTTCACTCTTAATTCTACCAATCCACTCCCTTCCTTTATCACCTACCCCTATCTCCCCAAGCCTTTCGACTCTCTCCTCTTTAACATCATATATATATTATTTATTTTAGAGTTAAAACAAACGTAATATGATCATGATACTGATATATATAATATATTTATAATCAATATTAATATATATATATATTATATATATATATATATTATATATTATATATATATATAATTATATATAATAATATACTTAATTATAATATATATATAATATATTTATAATATATATTATCATTTTGCCTAACTTAAGAATTTAAACAAGGATTCCATAAAATGTACTCCTTTTTCGTCTGAATAGCTATTTAGTAGTTTTTTGTAAGAGATTTTTTTTATTTTTATTATTTAATTTATTTTAATATTTTTTTTACAAGTTTCACTGCATAAAATTTTATACCAGTGAATTAATTACCCAACAATAGTATTCCTTTATTTTATCCACCTGTAGCATTTATAGTTATCTTTTGAGATATGTGAGTATATTGACAAGAATAATTATGTGTGGTTTGGTAATTAAACTAGGGATATTTTATATATTAACTCCATTGGTGATATTGGGTTTAAAAAACAATTCCAATAAAATATCTTCTAAATTATCCAATTTCCTAATAATTAACTCTCAAAAAACTTATTTACTTCTATAACCTACCAATAGCTTAACAGGAAAAAGGAAAATATAAACTTACATTGTTTGGTGAATATCATGTGAGTAACTTATCCATCTTATTTTCATTTTATTTTGTACTAGTGTTAATTCTTTTTTCGGATGGTGGGTCGGCTTAATATATTCATTTGTATTCCGTGGCTAATCGATAGCAACTTGTTTGTACCTAACTTACGAGGGACATATTAAATTAACGAGATAGATTGGCACCATAAAAGAAAAATCAAAACACAGAGGAGAGAGAAACAACGCAACCCACATCGAATAAAAAAGAGAAAGAAAAGAAATACCAACAATATATAACCTTAAATAAGAAAAAGATAAAAAATATCGACGACTTTTCCTATTAAGAGCCTGATAGACCCTGCTGGCCCTGCTTCACAATTCCCGAACTTAACGCCCTTAGACTCAGCACAAAAGCCGACCGAATCCCTGAGCTACATTTTTGGAGACTATTGTCCGCCACTTTGACTCTAACGTAATACGTTTTTTTTATTTGAGTAAGATTAGCGAAAAATAATATAGCCATTTACATATCTCTCATTACCATATAAATGAACATAAATCAATATTTATAACTTATATATTCATCATATAATAACATAAATAATGAATATATTAATAAATTTATTATAAAATCATTGTTACTGTAATTTAAAGATTACAAACATACAGTTAAATATTGTTATTCAAATATTATTATTATAAGGTTCTTAATTATTTATTTTAATTATTAATTCTTAGGAAGTGTCTATTTAATTAGTGTAGAAAATTATTATTAATCTAAAGATAATACTCAAATAAATATGGAATACCAATAATATTTACATATTATATTATTATTTTTATATATATATTTATTAAGAATCGTTGTCGAGCAATGAATTAATATGACAGTGTAAATATAATAATTATAGTAATATATTAAATTAAATTTTTTGGTTTTTGAATTTTAGTCAAACCAATACGCAACCTATACAGCACAGATGGCAGGAGTCGGGTCTCTCCGGCCTTCCGGGGAACTACGGGTTTGGAGACTAATCCCCCCCCCTCCGGGGAGGGTCTCCGGACCGCTCTTTGGTATTTGGGTGTCGCGGGG
>JABUQX010053825.1:35000-37500 GCA_015478945.1 Trachelipus rathkii | reverse complement strand
AATTTTATACTCTAAATTCACTAATATGATATCCGCCAATTGCTTTGGGCACGGGTTAGTCCTATTTTTAATGTGTTAAAAGCGTTATTTAAGTAGCGGCTATTCTGCCTTTTTCTCTTTTCAAATTTTTGCATAAATCTTTTTATATATTTTATGTAATAATTTCATTTATTTGACCAACTTTAGCAAAAAAATAAGAGAATATTATCGTAACATTATGAAATTTGCAAAAATAGATAGTTTCTAAAATGTCAACTCGTGCTGAGCACGAGTAGCACGAGTGCAGGAGTCGCCTCTGATATATATATATACATATATATATTACCCATTTAAAAATCATATTCATTTTATTCTTTCTGTTCTTCCATTCTTTTTTCCTGTTGTTTATATTATTAATTGTTTTGTAGGTGAAGTTTATGTTTTAGATGATGGTGGGGAAGTTGATTTAGACCTAGGCAATTATGAAAGATTTCTGGATATAACATTGCATAAAGACAACAATATCACAACAGGAAAAATCTATTCTTCAGTTATAAGTAAAGAAAGAAAAGGGGATTACCTAGGAAAAACTGTTCAAGTTAGTATATACAGTACCATATATATATATATATATATATATATATATATATATATATATATATATACTATATAACTAATATATATATATATATATATATATATATAATATATATATATATATATATATATATATATATATATATATATATATATATATATATATATATATATATATATATATATATATATATATATATATATATATATATATATATATATATATATATATAATATATAATATATAATATATATATATATTTTTTTTTCTTCTCAACCAATAGACTTGCTTTCAACAAAAAACCACCATTCTAGGTTTAACCTTTTGACCTTTGATACACAAATGACATTCACATCATCAACAATGTCACTTCAAGAGTCATACATAAACTAAATGCACTGAAATCTCTTACTGGCACAAACTTTGGCCAATAATAATAATAAAAAAAACTCACTGTATCATATACAGACGATATCTTCGCTCATTCCTAAATTAAGCATCTCCTGCCTGTGGTCCCACAGTATCACAACCAAAATTTCAGAAATTAGAAATCATACAAAATAAAACTCATGGTAGTAAGAGGCTACCTCCCTTCCACACCCAGCCATCATCTACTAACTTAAGCAAAATTTCTACCTCTAAAAGCTCATCTTGATATGATAGGCTGCCAATTTTACAATAAATCACTCAATTGATCACCACTCCCACTCCTGCATCAAACATTACAGCAATCCCCCGCACTTAGGAGGAGAAAATTCACATTAGCATTATACTATTCTAACATATAAAACACGCTCCCAACCCCTTCTCTAGATACGTCAATTATTAAACACATTCACAATTGGTTAACTTTAAAATGATTTTTGCATACTCTAATAACAATATTTCAAGCACATGCAAATGAAATATCTCCTACAGACAAACCTTGGACCATCTAAATCCGCATAATACTGTCACCGATCTGGGCACCATCCCTCCCTTAAAGAATATAAATTCAAAATTGATAAAGCGCTCTCCCCCTGCTGTCAAAGATGCTTTCACAGACCATCTCTTCCTATGCTGCCCATACTTAGCAGACATTAGATGCAACTTCAATACAATCGTTCTAATGGACCTCTGGGCCCATCCAGCTGTAGTGTCACAATATCTCGAGGTATCCCGTTTCTCCTAGGAGGAAGGTGGAAGCTAGAAAGTAAATAAAGTAAGTATATATTTTGTAATAGGGTTCTTATTCATTCTTGCGACCTAATGTTATTGAGGGTGAAACAAGCAGACTATTTCGAATTATAGATACAAACAATCTAATATCATGATATAAAATATTCAACATTGAAATTACTTGAAAAAAATCCTAATACCAAAGCAATAAAAACATTACATTTTAAACAAAATACACAAGAAACCAATTCTTGGACTTTCAGTTCTCCAATGCGCGTTGAAGATCGCAAGGTTGGCAGGAAGAACACCATCCCCATCTGTTGAGTGTCCTTTCAAGAAGAATAACCGTGAACCTGGCCCCTCTAGGTCAAGAACGTCGCTCAGTTCATGTCCAAGTGCCAGTAATTTCAAAGATGCTCCACCATAGCGATCCAAATGCGACCCCAATGTGTTCAAACAACCCCTCGTCACAACTTCCTTCAAATCTGGTTGCTCGTCTTCTGGAAACAAGTACACCAACCAGCTCTGCCTCTTTGATCGTCTCGCCGTCGCTCGAGTCTTTGAATCGAGTCTTTAGATTGTCGCTACACTGATTCTTCTTTAAATGTTGCCTCCATACCAAGTGCCGATCACACGGGACGTTGTAACCTGTGCACTTCTCAACAAATTGATGATGATACATTTTGGGCTTTCCTTCTTTATTAATTTAGCGTTCTTTTCACCACCACCATGCTGGTTAACCCCGATAATCATAAACCTACAGTG
>JABUQX010053825.1:30000-32500 GCA_015478945.1 Trachelipus rathkii | reverse complement strand
GTTTCATTTGAGGAAAATTTATTATATTTAAAAGCAAAACCCATGAATCCAATAAATCCATCCTTCTGAAAACTATGTCACACAGACATTGCAATTAATAATGAAGAAAATGAAATTTCTTAAAAAGACGTGTTGAAATATTTACTGTACGTTCTGTATTACTTTTTGAATTTGTTATTTATACTAATAAAAGTAAACATTATGTAATAACAGCAAGAACTGTTTGACACAAAGTTAAGTCTTCATAAGTTTTTTCAATCTATCTATGATGCAGAGCAAGTTATTGGCTATTGAAAGGAAAAACATAAATATATTTAATAAAAAAAAAAAAATTATTGGATGATCATATTTTGACACTTCGCTTGCAGCATATATTTAAGCCAAGAGATGCTATTTGTTTTTGCTTTGTTTTTTTTAAATGCTATATTTCATTTTTATTTTTAAACTTCATTTCTGCTCAGAATTTGATCATATGACCAATCCTTTCCAGATTTGGAATAAAATTTTGAATCGGTTTAATAGGAAAAAAAATTTATCCTCATTTCCAACTTTTTGACAAAAATTACATGAATTATAAACCAAAAAAACAGATCCTGCCCAGCCATTTTAAAGCAGCTTTAAAAATGGAAATAAATTTACTAGAAAATAGTGAAAATAAGTACAAAAAATTAATAAACCATTTTTTTTTTGGCAACTATTTAAGCACATGTATATATTTTTTTTATTGTTAATGGCTATGAGGTGCAACTTCTATGAAGTTTACTTTCTATAGCAGAGAGCTCCAAAATTCCGTCTAATTCCCTGCACAGTCAAGGATTGATCTTTGGGAGGAAATAAAAAAATCAATCTATTCTTGACCATGCAATAGTTTTATAAGATGCAATAGACTTTTTTTATCTGCTCATCAATTCTAATATCCCAAACATTTTAAAAGTTCCTTAACTTTTTCTGCTTTATCCCTTATATATTTAACTCTTAAGATTCCACTTTAACCTTCGATCAAAAATTATTTTTTTGAAGCTTGTATATTTGATTTTTTAGACTCTCCCATATATGTTTACTAAAGGGAATCATTTAGAGAATATCCTGTGAAGACGACTCAATTGGTTTTGTTAACTTAAATATTTAAATCGCAAGTCTTTGATCATTCCACTAGTGAATATATAGCTAACTGAAGCTTTAAACCAGAAAATCAAAGTGGACATTCAGCATCATTGAACTAGAGAATAGTGTGTTAGCTCAGACACTACTCCATAAAATGTTTAGATATCATTTTTGAAAATTAAGACTGAGGCTAACTTGATGAACTCCACATTCCATTCTATTTATGCACTTTGATCAAGTTGTGCTTCTATTTTTCTATTTTGCTAATTAAAAGGATTAAGAAAAGCTAATTTTAATTTATATCTAGAATAGTACATGCTACCTTATTTATTTCATTATTCATTATTTTTAGTTAAACATTATTTTTTATATACCATATTAATTAACGTTTCTCATATATTTTATTGAAAAATAAATTCTAAAGTATATATATTGAAAAAACTATTCTAGTTGTTAATATTTAATAAGAGAATGTTCTTTTGTATTTGAAAAAATTTATTGCAGGTTGTACCCCATATAACAGACGCCATTCAGGAATGGGTGGAGAGAGTTGCACATTCTTCTGTTGATGGAAATGATGAAAGTCCTGAAGTTTGCATTATTGAACTGGGAGGCACCATCGGTGACATAGAAGGAATGCCATTTGTTGAAGCTTTCAGACAATTTCAATTTAGAGTCAAGGTATTTTTTCTTTACTCCCTCCCCTAGAATATATATATATATATATATATATATATATATATATATATATATATATATATATATATATATATACTACTATCTCTTTTCTCCTGTGTGAATTGTGCTATACTCATATATATATAGCAATATATATATATATATATATATATATATATATATATCTATATATATATAATCTATATATATATATATATATATATATATATATATATATATATATATATATATATATATATATATATATATATCTTTGCTCTCTATATATATTATGTGTGTTGTTACCTGTGTTGTGTATAGTAGCGAGACTATGGTCTGGAATAAGAAGTATAGATCTAAAGTTCAATGTGTTCAGATGGACAATCTTAGGGCGTGCTAGGTGTGAGAAGAATTATTAAATGAGGAATGAACATATTAGAGTTGTGTGGTGTAAGAAAAGGGGTAAACAGAGAATAAATGAAAGAAAGTATGTTGAGATGGTTTGGTCATGTGGAAAGGAGATGAATGATAATCAGTTGGTTAAGCGGATGTATAGTGGTGAAGTGTGTTGGGAACAAACCGGCTGGGAGACTGAAGAAAAAGTGGTTTGAGTCAGTAAAGGGGAATGTTTGCAGGAGAGAAGTAATGAGTTTGGCAGAGGCGAAGAAAGGTGCATGATAAGGAGAGAATGGCGGGGTGTTATCGAGAGTATGGTTGT
>JABUQX010053825.1:17500-25000 GCA_015478945.1 Trachelipus rathkii | reverse complement strand
GGTACGTTGGGAAAAATAACACGTATTCTTTTCAGAGTTTCTTATTCTCTCTGCAAAATTTATGTTTGAACTTTATAATAAATATATATTTATTAGGTAGATAAAGTATAATAACCTATATATTACCTTTTGCCCAATTCATCTGTTGATTCAGTAGTACAGTTGTAGGCATCCGAATTACGATATGGAATCATAACACTCTTCCGAGTAACCGACATGAATTAATGTGTACTGGCTGCGTGCGTCGCGAACGGAAATGAACGAAAAAGATGCGCGCACCTTCATTTTGGTGTGTTACCGGGAACTTGTTTGCCACACAGAATGAAATCACCACCCACCACACAATGTTGCACGCCTTCATCAGCGCCTTCGAGAGATTAATGAGGAACCCTTCGTCCTCACGGTGACATTTGGTTGGGGAGAACCTGCGCCGTACCACCCCGTGTATATACAGAGCTCACTGCGTTTGAAGAAGAGGTGCTTTGAGAGCCATGCAATATATCAAGTTCGGCCACTGCACCCGGTTCGACTAGCACACGCGGCGATTGCCCATCGCCGATGAGGTCTCAAATCAATGTACGTCTGTGGTTCGGGGATCTTGCTGAAAGAGCAAAGCCCTCCATGCATACCACTACAGGAAACAGTACATTGGACTGGGCCAAACGAATTCGGCACCCTTAATCGTGATGTGCGATTTAGATACCCTTATATATATAATTAATATTAGGTTGGTTTCTAGTTTTGCAATCGGTGATATATATAGTATATAATATATAGATCATATATATATATATTTGGTTATTCCTGTTTGAGCCTAACTCCGATCAAAATATTCTCTGCCTTTCGTTGCACGATGCTGTCTGTTTAAAACACGATCTAGCATAACTGGCTTCGTTGCCTCCTCTTATTCTTCTAATCTACTACATTCTGGTGGGTTTTCGATGAGCCTATGCTGCCTAATTACTCTGATCGACAGAGTAAACTATCAGTGCACAAGTGTCAAAGAAGAACCTACTCACGCGAGGCGACTATAACCGTGACCCGCAAGATCGGCGCAAATATGTTCACTCGTAGTGTCTGAACTTTACTTCAGCGGAATTTGCTGGTCAGAATATTTTTTCTGTGGTAAAGAGCAATCGTTTGTTGGTGTGGGAATTCTGTGGTGATTCTAGTTCCTGCTGGGGACCTGCTCATCATCTCATTCACACCTATGTTGTCATGTGGGAATCTGATGACTTCCCTATCTGTTTCTCAGTATCTGCAGAAGCTAGCGTGTTGACCCACCTTCTGTTCCGCAAGGTCGAGTTACTGAAGGGTACATGGACGATATAACATAAGCGGACCTTGGCGACCCTCAGAAGACATGTGGGTTTAACACGATGGGCCGCATCACAGGCTACTTCAGCACCCAATAAGTACGGACATATCTGGAACAGGAGTCTACATGAACAAGTTGAATTCGGATGAATAGGGAGAGGGGGACCGTCCTTGTCTGTTGGGCCTGCTTATGGACAGTCATCCGCACGATCTTCACGCTCATAGATTTGATTTTTCTTAATAGGGGCATGTGAAATTAGAACGTAGTTGTGTAACAATTAATCCTTACGCCTCTTTTACACACCCAAGAGAGCGAATCTTGCAGACTCTCTCAAGGACAAATATATCACTGCGTTATTAGATCACACATTCACGACGCACAAGTGGCGGCTATTTCGGATTGTAGTTGCGATTGTCGCAAATAGCTGGGCCCTAAATGGGCTCCCATCTGGTCTCCGAGCTGTAACGAACTTGTTAAATCATTTCGCCGGTACAGGGCCAGACAACCTCAATTGGCAGTCCCGCTGGTCATGCTTGCCTTTTCCCCGATAAGAAAATAGTATTTTCCGAATAGACAATTACTGCGATTCATACCATATCTCGTCTTTGTCTCACCTCGCAGTCAAACATACACAACATCACGGTGAGATTTAACAATTAAAATTCCTTATTTTTTTTATAACACTCCCTATCAAACCCTCTGGAATTAGACGAGAAATTGTACGCTACGTGCACACAGTACATTAAAACCATATAGAAAGAACAAAAAACCAAATACACCATTTTACGAGGTAAAAAGTTAAACTTTTAAAACTTTTTGCTTCCGTGGTAGGAAAATTGAAAAATTATTCGTTGCCTGGTTTCCTCCCGTTGTGTCCCATACCACAACCGTGGTCACTCGTGTTTCTACCATCTATATTTTTGTGTGGCTAAAACTTTTGAAAACGAAATGTGCGTATTTATCAAAACTAGTGCGTGTAACTTTAACCCAACTGTTAAGCGTCTTCCTTTATTCCTTCCTTTGCTCTCTAATAGCAGCCCTCCTCCCCGAGTTATGTCTGCCATTCCTTGATGAAAATCCCTACGCCCAACAACTTCCAATTTTACCTCCTGCCTTAACAAATGTCATAGAAAATTACTGGTATACTATTTCAGGACTCCATTGTTCTGTTAAATTATCACTTAATTCCTCTGACTTTGTTAATTATTTGGCTATCTTATTAATTGCACCTTTCTCAACCTCAGTTATTTCAACTCATTATTAATATATACATACTAGGTACAAGTTGAAATAATACTAGTTATATTTAGTATTCAAGCAAGCTCTTAATTAATATTTACTCTTTCTAGGTGTACTTGGTATTAAAGCTTGATAGATCGATTTGCCGCAGTGAGTGCATATATAGTGATTTCATGATTAGTTGGTTATACTCATACTACTTTGATTTAGTTCTCAATAATCTATTTAGTTCCCTTTAGGTCCTAGCATATATATGTAATTGTAATAAATATAAATAATTTATATTTGATATTAGCTATTGTAGAACCGTGGTGTTCATCTTGGGTTAAGAACTCTTATCGTTCTCTAGTATCATGGCTTCTATATCTATACTTCGTACCTTCCACTTATCCTCGTGACTACTCGAAATAACGTCTTACTACATATCAGGTCTGTGCCGTATTAATAAATAATGTAGGTAACTTTCTGTACGAGTTTGCGTTCAACTGTGAATGCAATGCAAACGTTAATTACTAGTGTAAGTAGTGTTATAAGTGACGCTGCTGGGAAATTTGTTTACAAGGTGAGGTTACTATTTTGAGTTAAAAGAGAGATCGTGTTCGATGTAGGATCATGGTATTCCGCTTATAAAAATAGGATTAGAAGGTGGACTTAAGGTAGGAAAGACATTATGATGTTCTAGATTCTTCCAGGTGGTCTAAATAAATTCTCTATAGTGCGTCGTGTGCCAGGGACCTTCTCGAGCGAAATGTGAGTTGGTAGCTCGTAGGCCTTTCTCCACGAATATAATAGAAATCTAAAAGTTTTTAATTTTAATTTAAGTTAAAAATAGGTCTTAACTATCGATATTCTTCTATTTTTACGCCTATTTCTTTCTAAATAGTGAATTTCATTATATGAACGTTCTTCAATGCAGTCTTTTCTTTAATATTTAGCTCTCTCTTAATATTATCTCTCTCGTTTAAATTATTGATAATTCTCTCTCTTTTATGCACATGATATATGTACGAAATAACAATTATTTATTGTAAAGTATCTATTAATATATATAGTAATTTTATTATCTCGATTAGAGTATATTCATTGTAGAGCTAATACAATAAAAGGCATTTCATAATATAATTATTTTAAACTTTTACACTCCGTTTTACCTGATTATCTATAACATCAGCTCAAAGTGATGAGTTATTCATCTGATTTAATATTTTCATTTACTCAATTGTAACGATCTTATATATATGTCATCACTAAGTATGTGATAAGTAAATTTTCCATACTCGTATTTTTACATATAATGTATTCTAAATTTATAAATACTAATTTATAATAAGTCTAATAATAAGTAAGGGTAGGTGTTGTTTTACTCGCCTTACTTAGGTATGCTTACTTGTTTTCTTCTTTTTACTCAATAATTCTTATTGTAAAGGTTTTAAACAATGAAAGAAATCATTAAACTCGAATTATGAGTTACATTCCTCTCTGAATATTATCTAACGTAGTTACTTCCCTCCCACTTCATAACTGAACTTTCTTATTAGTTAAAAGTAGGATCAAAAAATCTTGAATTAAAAAACTTGATAGGCAAAACCTCCATTGACCGACTCGAAGAGTAGCCATATAAATAATAAAAAAAATGTCCATCATTAAAGTTGTATTTGATTTGCTTAATTAAATGAAAGGGAAGGTTTAAGTTGTAAAGCCATCTTGGAATCGGCTTTAAGCGCTCCTATCATGCTTCTTAACGTTCAAAATTATTACTATTTAACCACTTAAAAATTACATGGGATTAAATCTGCATCGTAATAGCATCAATAATAATAATAAAAATAATAATAATAATAATAATAATAATAATAATAATAATAATAATAATAATAATAATAATAATAATAATAATAATAATAATAATAATAATAATAATAATAATAATAATAATAATAATAATAATAATAGCAATAATAATAACAATAATAATATTAATATTAATATTAATATTAATATTAATATTAATATTAATATTAATATTAATATTAATATTAATATTAATATTAATATTAATATTAATATTAATAGTAATAATGATATTAATAATAGTAATATTAATATTCATGTATTAGCATATTAATATTAATATTAATATTAATATTAATATTAATATTAATATTAATATTAATATTAATATTATTATTATTATTAATATTATTATTATTATTATTATTATTATTATTATTATTATTATTATTATTATTATTATTATTATTATTATTAATATAATATAATCTTTTTAATATTATTAAAATAATTAATATTAATATTATTAATATTAATATTGATAATATATTATTAATATTATTATTATGATATTATTATTATTATTATTATTATTATTATTATTATTATTATTATTTTTTATTATTATTATTATTATTATTATTAATATTATTAATTTATTTATTTATTTATTTATACAAATCACCATATCCCGCACAGGTGCAGGGTGGCGTTGGTGATTGATAAGGGTTTAAGCTTATCAACACCGTTCATGAAAATAAAATTATGATAAAAGGGGGTTTTCAGCCCCTTGGAACCAGACGAAGAGAAATCTTCATGACTCGAGCGACGACTTCGAGATTGGCAGCTTCACACGATTCGTAGAATTTAAAGTTTCAATTTTTTTTTTTTTTTTTTTAAGTTTTGTTTTAATATCTATCTCATTCAAAATAATTAAAAGAAATGTTGACAAAAATATTGTTGCTTCTCCATCTCAGATTTTAAACGATATTATTTAAATATTAATTAAATTTAAAAAAATAAATAAATTTCGAATCATTAACAGATATTTTTTACTAGTTACTAAAACCAAAACTTCAAACTTAAATGCATTTTCTTCTGAAAACATAATTCTCAAATCAAATGTTGTTGCCTTCTCAGAATTTTCCCTTTACTTTCCAAAAACACTTTAAAATTGTTCTTATTCTTCTCCAGTCTTCCTTCTGTAAATAATTAACAAGCTGAAGAGCAAATACCTTAAGAAAATTTATGTATATTATTATTACTCGATGACCGTCGAATCATTATTATTATTATTATTATTATTATTATTATTATTATTATTATTATTATTATTATTATTATTATTATTATTATTATTATTATTATTATTATTATACGAAGATGATTGCATTAAGTCGGTGGCTACTAACACCGTATGTGTGACTTCCAACCTGGATGCAGAAGAGTGCCACGTACAATGGTCATGGGTTCAGAAGAATTTTAATTAATTATTTTTCACTCACTTATGCCCTTATTAATGAATAGCATTTGCTATGTAATTAAATTATTTAGGCCTACTTCGACAGAGCAGTAATAATTATGTGACCTACATGCTATTAAATTGTGACTAATGATAAATTTGATATCTGATAAAATTATAGTTAAAGTTTTGCAATAGTGCTTATATGCAAATGCAATTAATAATCTAGCAATTTAACTGGTGAAACTGTATAATTAGTATTGGTCAAATTTTACTTGCTGCTGCAACGTAGAACAATGAAACCGTACCACTTATTTCCGAACATCTTGAAGAACTGGAATAAAAAATTATACATTATTTTCTAAACATGATAATAGGGAATTAAATTTTTTTTTAATGAATAAAAATTTAAAGGAAAATTTCCAAATTAACTCTTTAAAAAAAACATTTTCTTATTTTTCTATAAATTTTTTTGAAAAAACCCAAATTTGTTTTTTTTCTGTTTTTTTTTTCCAATGTGGGTTTTTCTGAAAAAAACCATTGGGGACAATCACATTGTCCCCAATCGTGCGAACCCTAGTATATATATATATATATATATATATATATATATATATATATATATATATATATATATATATATATAACTATATATATATATATATATATATATATATATATATAACCTTATATATATATAACCTTATATATATATATATATATATACTCATGGTATACGCAGATGATTTGGCGTGTTGGAGTGGGTGAGAGGTTGAGGCAAATGGTGCTGTGTTTCGCAGAGAGAAAATTGAGGAGAAGCTGGATTAAATATGAATGTAAGAAAACAAGAAATAATGATAGTAAGAAGTAAGGGAGGAGGAGGAGGGGAGTTAATAATTGGGGGTAGACGGTAGAGGTTAAAAATGGGGACAGATATAAATACCTAGGAAGAACATTTGGAAGAGAAAGGGGTGTGCAAAGGAAATTACAAGTAGGATTGAGCAGTATGGCAGGACTGTAAGAGCAGTATACCCCATCTTGAAAGATAAATATATATGAACAAAGAGGTGAAGAGAGGCAATATACGAGGAGTGTTATTTCCAGCCACTCTTTGTATGGGGCAGGGCATGGAGCATGACAGGGAGAGAGGAGAATAGAATTCAGACAGCGGAGATGAATGTGTTGAGGACGGTGATTGGAAAGACGAGGAGAGACAGAGTGAGAAACGAGACAGTGAGGGGGAGCGTGGGTGTGAAACCCATGATGAATAAAGTAGATGCAGCAAGACTAAGATGGTGGGGACACCTGGAGAGGATGCAGGAAGAGAGAGTTGCTAGTAGGAGGTGGAGGTGGAGACCGGAGGGAGTGAGGCCGAGAGGAAGACCGCGGAAGAGATGGAGAGACACAGTGAAGGATTCATTAAGGAGACACCGGATGCTTGGAATGGATGAGCTGATGGCGAATGGGATCGTGATCGATAGAACACAATGGAAGCAGAGGTTGGCCCCACTGACTCGTGAGCCTTACTGGGAGAGGATGTAAGATGTAAGAGTAAGATAACCAACGCCAGCTAGTAGCAACAATATGTATATACTAACAGCATGACCTTAAAAGTCAAATCCATCCATTCTTACCCCTTCTTGCTATATATATATATATAAATTCGTATTTAGAGATACGACGGATATAT
>JABUQX010053825.1:12500-15000 GCA_015478945.1 Trachelipus rathkii | reverse complement strand
TCTTTTCTAGTGTCTACTAGCATAGTAAGTAATATATTCTCAGGATGAGAAAAGTACGAAGGATTGTTTTTAGTACTCGCTCCATAATCACTGCATAATTTTTGTCTACGTTTGTACCAAAAATTTCGCACTCCATCAGTTGCCTTTGGATGTGACTTTATCCAAAACCACTCTTGTGCGTAAACTTTCATTATTATATTTACTAGATTTTGAAGAGCTTTACTTGGAAACTGTGTGAAAACGTATAACCATAAGACCCTGTCTGCTTTTGTTAGCCATCTGGCATGATGAATGGTGCCTTTAGATTTCTTCACTAATGATGGCCATATTATTCCCTAATGCTATACTAATACACATTTCATACAAATATTTTTGGTCATTAGTAATATATAGGGTGCTGTTTACACGTTCAAAACTAACAATCTCCAGCTTGTTTAAATATTCTTCAATTTTTTCCCAATGATATCCTTAAATGCTTATGGGCCTGATGTTTTGTCCATTAATTGACTGGAATACGTATCTGAATGGAAGTTCATTTACATGTAAAAGATAAATTAACCACTGTACCGGTCTTTCAATATACATTTCATAATTCTCAAAACTCCACCAACTCTTCCAGTGTTAACTGGAGTCCCATCGCAAAGAATTGCTTTAAGAGAGTTTTTGCTATTAGAATCAATTATGAAAATTATTATTTCAATTTCATCAGTAATACATTTGGCATAGCCACTATCTGGTGTAATATGAGTCATATAAATATCAGCTGGTTCTCTGACACTAACATAGTGTTCCTCATATTCAGTTCCAGCTTTTGTTTTAGTATGATCTTTTCTGCCGTCCAATCAATGCATTCAACGTTGGAGTTTTCTAATTGCATTCTGATGACATTGGTGTTGCCAGCACGTTTTCTCTCCCTTTTAACCTTTTCCTATCCAACATATTGCTTTTATTCAATATCCCCATATCCTTTAGTGCTGCATTCACAATAGCAGCAGTAGCCCTGTACCTTACTCGATACTTGTCAGCTGTTACTGCTAAATTATTATACTTAAATCTATTCTGAGTATTTTCTCCAAGTTCAAATTCTGGAAGAAATTCATCATCATTTCCGTTTTTCTTTTTTACCATAGTACCTTCCTCTATAACATGAAGGTTTATTCCTATGTTGGTCGAAGTTGCACAAATTTCTCTGCCTTTTGTACTGCTACTACTAAAACAACCCATACCCCTCCCAAGACTTACAACAGTTTTACCACTAAGGCTTTACATTTTTTTTGCGTCCTTCTTCTCGCACATTTATCAATTGGCCCTAGTTGATTTTTCCTTTCCTTTTGACCTACAAATGATTACCACTCAGTAATAGGAATTCTAATTTTTCATCTGCAATCAGTTCTTTGGATTTTTTTTATCATAACAGTTGCATGTGCAAATGTCAAACATCTTATCATATGACTTTACTACAGCTTTGAATTATCATATCGTCTGTTTTGTGGAGTATTATTTAGTTTCAAAGCTGTTTCTATAAGTCTTTGAATTCTTAAAACTATTCCATAAGGTGTTATTGTTGGAAAGGAAAACTTTGTCCAAATGGCTTCCACGTTCATTGCAACAATTTTATAACCATCTTTAGCGGTTACCGAATCTTTTGAAGGTACTCGTTCTCTATTCATGACAAATAGGTAATGCCTTACATCTAATTCTGAAGGAGTCATCAAAGGCGGAAATTCACATCGAAATCCAAAAGTTAAATTGCATGATTTGCTTCTGGTAGACATTAGTGATTTTAATTTTTTATTATTTATCTAAAAAATATATATATATATATATATATATATATATATATATATATATATATATATATATATATATATATATATATATATATATCTTTCTCTTTTCTTTATTACTCCATGCATGCCTATTTTAAAAGATCGCATTCGAACCCTACACTCGGGCTGCTCGGACTTAGCACGAGTTATCATTATAGAAACGATCGATCTTCTACAAATTTCGTAAAATTCTCTTATCTTTTTGCGAAAATTGGTCATATGAAAGAATATATTACATAATACATATAAAAGATTCTGTACAATTTAAACAAAATGTTTAAGAATCATCGCCATTGAATAATACTATTTTTCAATCTATTATAAAAGATGACTACTCGTGCTTTCCGAAAAAGCGGAAAGAAAATTTTAAGACAGTATACACTATATTCACATTCGTGACATTAATTTTTTTAAAAGTTATTTTCAGTTTCCTAAGAATCAAATAAAACACTAGTTTTATTTTTAAAAAAATAAAATAAACATTTATTTGTTCTTAATGCACATTACAAATACCAAAATTTATATTTAAATTCAAATGCCTGATTTTAGCCTATAAATTTATTTATATTGTTGCTTTTGGCATCTCTTTGTTACATTTTCATTTTTCCACAGGCATGAGAGTTTGCCATTTCCTAAATGTAAATATTAATTTAGAGTTTATATTTACAACT
>JABUQX010053825.1:5000-7500 GCA_015478945.1 Trachelipus rathkii | reverse complement strand
GGCCTCCCTCAAACGAGCCTTGATGCTGTTTGAATTTTTCTGATCTCCTTCGTCCATTTGAAGAAAAACAGCCAGAGCATTATTAAATAGCGCAATGAACGCTGCTTCGTCCTTCACATTGTTGATCCTTGCTACCATGGACACCTTTGTCAACCAAGCCTCTACGTCTTCGCTACCATCATAAGACTTCACCATTTCAGAGAGCTTTATCCCATTTGATCTGTCCATACTCTTCGTTCTTCTGGCCCGGATAGCTTGTAGTTAAAACATGTCCGCCAAAGTTTCAAAGCTTTGAATTCAGGACAAATATAAATTTATATAAATATTGAATGATTTTACATAACATAGAATTTTATTATTAATCGCTGTGCTCATAATGTCATTAAAATCTATATTCCTAATAACAATAATCAAACAAATCAAATCAAAAATATTATTCTCTCTAAAAAAATATTAATGGTTTAATTACATATTATATTAATACAAGTAATAAATAGATTGAGAAAAGGCTACTAGGGGACGTTTCGTCCATTGAGCCCAAAATAATAGTAATAATAATAAATAATTAATAATAGTAAAATAATAAAAAAAATAACATTAAATAACAACAAATAATAATAATAATAATAATAATAATAATAATAATAATAATAATAATAATAATAATAATAATAATAATAATAATAATAATAATAATAATAATTATAGTAAATGAAAATAATAATAATAATAATAATAATAATAATATTAATAATAATAATTAATAATAATTAAATAATAATAATAATAAATAAATAATAATAATAATAATAATAATATAATAATAATAATAATAATAGTAGATACTAATTCATATAATAATAATAATAATATTAATAATAATTAAATAATAATAGTTAATCTTCGATCTTTCGAGAAACTTCAATCACCTCACTCAGTTCAGCACTTTTCTTTTCTTGCTTCGTATCAGAGAAGTTTATCAATAATAATGATAAATAATAATAAATAATAATGATAAATAATAATAATAATAATAATAATAATAATAATAATAATAATAATAATTAATAATAATAATATAATAATAATAATAATAATAATAATAATCTAATAATAAGTAATAATCATAATAATAAATAATAAAATTGATTCTGATTCATAGAAATTAGTAAAAACAATGATTACTTACTATTGCATGCAAAAACAACAACAACAATAATTAATAATAATAATAAATAATAATAATAATTAGTAATGGATAAAATAATATTAATAATAATAAAAAATAATAATAATAATAATAATAATAAATAATAATAATAATAATAAAATAATAATAAATAAAATAATAATTAATAACCATAATAATAAACATAATAAACAATAGTAATAATAATAATAATAATAATAATAATAATAATAATAATAATAATAATAATATAATAATAATAATAATAATAATAATTATAATAATAATAAAATAATAATAATAATTAAATAATAGTAAATAATAATATTAATAATATAATAATAATAATAATAAAATATAATAACCAATGATAATGAAGATAGTAAGAATAATAGCAATAATAATAATATTAATAATAATAATAATAAATAATAATAATAATAATATTAAAAATAATAATTAATAATAATAATAATAATAATAATAATAATAATAATAATAATAATAATTTAATAATAATAGTTAATAATTATAATAATAATAATAATAATAATAATAAAAGCAATAAATAATATAATAATTAACAATATTGCTAATTCAAATGTTAATAACAATAATAGTAATAATAATAGGTAATAATAATAATAAAATAATAATAATAATAATAATAATAATAATAATAATAATAATAATAATAATAATAATAATAATAATAATAATAATAATAATAATAATAATAATAATAATAATAAAATAATAATAATAATAATAATAATAATAATAATAATAATAATAATAATAATAATAAATAATAATAATAATAATAATAATAATAATAAAAACAATAATAAATAATATTAATAATAATTAATTAAATAATAATAATAATAATAATAATAATAACGTGTAATTATTTGTTACAAGGTCTATAGAGAAAAAAACTTCTGAGATATTGAAGTTATTATGATTTTTAATGAGAAAGGATTTAGTTAGTCGATTTTCAGTTCGGAGGGATGATGCAAAAAAAAAAAAAAATTTAGATCAGTTCCAATTTATCAGATGGTCACTATTGATTATATGTTGATATGTGGTATTTTGAATGTTGTGACAATTAATGTCATTTTTGTGTTGAGTGATTCTGGTGTTAAGAGTTTTGAGGGTCTCTCCAAAATAGACAGAGGGACAATTCATGCAGGGGACGGTATTTACACCTCCTCAGGGTTCCGATTTAGTATTGTTATTGTGATTAGATGGCTATGCAAAGTACAGGGGTTTTTGAAAATAAACTTGGGAAAGATCTTGTAATGTAGT
>JABUQX010053824.1:12500-32500 GCA_015478945.1 Trachelipus rathkii | reverse complement strand
TGACCCAGCCCCTGCCTCTATTTGACACTTTTGTGGAACCCCCACTTTTTCCAATTTTCATAACTTTGGTTCCATTTATGATAGAGCCTTGGAACTTTCACCAAATTGAATAGAAAATAGTTGGTACTATATTGCTTCTATGCATTTTTATTCCAGAGTCCTTTAAAAAAATGTTATAGCTGTTCAAAATATTTGGGGGATCATTCATTATAAAGATCATTTTTTTCATCCTAGATTACCCCCACGTTGTATGGTTGTAGGACTTATTCAAAATTTTTTTTTTCTCTTATGGCAATAAATAACCAAAATTAATAATTATCAATATTTTATATAGTATATATATATATATATATATATATATATATAATTAAAAAAACTGACTAGTATTACAAAAGAAATGTTTCCTTTAATTAAGACAATTTCTTTTTATTTTCTTATGGTAACCCCTAGTTCAATCATGGTCTGGTTTTGAAAAACTTGCATTCCCCAACATTATTAATAGATTAATTTTTTATTATTATTCTCAATCAAATCACCTCTAAGAAATCATATCCAGCTCCTTAAATTTTGCCCTATAACCTATTTTCCAAACCCAAAATCATTCTTGTTGCCCTGCGCTGGTACTGCTTCCAGTATGGAAATGACCTTACCTAGGTAGATCCAAACTTGTGCACAGTATTCAATTAATGGCCTAACATAACTTTCATAGTGTTTTATCATTATCCTTTACTATTGCCTACAGGTAACATTATGGTTAATAATTCCTAACATTTCTAGATTCTAAACATTCCTCTGATACTTTCAAATTACTACTAATAACCCCACCTAAATCCATTTTTTTTATCAACAGACTCCAGCCACCTCCTACTCATATAACTAAAATCCTTATTTGAGTTTTCAACAAAAAGTACTTTATTTACACTCTTTGCTATTGAAATTCTTTTGGTATTTATCTGCCCAACCAAGAAGCTTATATAGATTAGCCTATATTGAATTTTCATACAATCCTCAAAATTTACAACTAAAGTAACTAGTTTAGTGTCAACAGCAAACAGCAGTTTTGTTTTATTTCTTTGTTCAAGCCTTTTATATATATTAGGAACAAAGGTGGGCCCAACTCAGATCAAAGATTTTTAACCATTACACATGGCTTTCTGTTACTTATTCAATTTTTTATCAAGTTAGAATAGACTTCACCTATTCCATATTATGATAACTTATACATGGGGAAACTTTATCAAGTGCTTTACTAAAATTTTTAGTATATTGCATATGTGCACTTCTAAAATATTTGCATTATAAAAAATCATAAAAATGTAACCAACTAATCACAGTAAATGAAGGTGTAACATCTTTGTGTAGACTGAAGCATTGTGTTATGGGAAAATGGTTATTTCTGTATAATAGTTAAATAAAGCAATATTTCCACATTATAGTTTAAGGCTTTAAGCTGCTAAAAGATTTATATTTTTGTTTATAAAATAGAAATCACAAACTACGGTAATTTAATTTCTTAACATCATACAAGTAAAAAACTTCTTTGATTACTTTCTTTTAAATTCATAAAGTTAATATTTTTCTCAGCTTGTTATATAGATAATATAATAGTAGTAGTAGTGTAAAAGAGATTTTAATTTTCCATTCAAATAAATCGTCTACAAACCAATGCAAAAGATATAGAGTGTCTACTTTTTGTAAATTACATTATTAAATTTGGAAATTGAAATTTTTCTAAATGTTAATTGACAAAATATTTACAAATTGGAATGAAAACAAAATAGGAAATATAATCTTTTTTTTAATTCATTGTCTCAGTATATCTCTGCTTGTTTATTTAAAATATTTATTATTTATTAAAATTTCTAGTATCTGAAATGTGGTAAAGTACCGCATTTCATACCAAAGAAAGTTTGATTTAAGTTTTTTTATTTAAAACTAATATTTATAGGAGTAATGAAAAAATCTTAGCAATAAAATATAGGGCAATTTATTTTTCCATTTAATTTACTTTTAACTCATTAATTAAGTAGTCCTATTTTGTTCTCTTTTCTTATCAGGGGAAGGTATTGAAGAAGATGCATTTTTAGTTAACTTTCAAAAATTGTGAAAGGAATAGGACCTCAAGTGAAATTCATGAATAAACTAGAAAATCTTAAACAAATGAATGTCTAGTAACGGAGCCTCATCATTTGTTGTACAAGATTACTTTATTATTTCAATCACCGGTAATATATATATATATATATATATATATATTATTATATATACTATATATATTATATATTATATATATATTATTATATATTATATATATATATATATATATATATATATATATATATATATAAATATAATTATATATATATATATATATATATATATTATATAGTAGCATCTGAGCTGAACAAAAATTAAAAATATGTGAGGTGGTTCATAGCCCACCTCAGCAGACAGTATAATTCAAGGTTGAAAGTTCAGTTACATGCTTGTCTGACCGTATAGATTGGGAAATAGAGTCAGTGAGGAGCTTATACCACTATAGCTCATATTGAATGATAAATCAACAGTAGAACAGTAGATTCAAATTCGAGCTACACCCTACAAATAAAACAGCATTGTATTAGAATCTTGTATGTAGTAAAAAGATTTTTTTTTGGTGTGTGTGTTGTGTATCATAGAACAACTGGGATCGATTGTATGAATGTGTCTCCCAGTCAGCTTCGCTATGCTTTCCTATAACTATCAGCAACATTAATAGTAGTAATATATATATATATATATATATTATATTATATATATATATATATATATATATATATAATATATATATATATATATATATACTATATATATATTATATCAGTATATATTATATATATATATATAAATATATATAATATATATATATATATATATATATATGATATATATATATATAATATAATCTGAAATCAGGATGATTTACAAATCATAAATGTAAGAAGCGAGAGCACAAGCTCTACAGCTCATTGAATCTGATGGAAAATCACAAAATGTTTCTGGCGATGATATGGATGTTCTGACAGACTTTTTCACTACTCATTAATGAAACATTCAATATTTCTCATCAATCAGCTATTAAGTTGGTAAGCAGTCAGTTTTTGTACAGTTGTAGGAGTTCTTTAAATATTTATTCATAATAATCAAAGTTTTAAAAAAAATTATAATATAAACATGATAATATTTATAGAATGTTAGTGTGAAAAGGAAAATTTATTTTTCAATTGATTTGATCTACATTTTATTTTCTTGTTATTTTCCTGTAAAGTCCTAATGTCTACTCAAAAATTAATTTAATTTAATATTTATATTATAGGAAACATATTACCTACTTTAGGAAAAAAATTGTAATTTTTCTAAAAAAAGAATTGTTTACAAATATTGATACAAAAACATGTTTTAAGAAGTTGAATACTAACTACTTCCCAAGAAAAGAAAGGTCGAAACTACTGACGATGAGAGAGCAAATATATGCGAAGTTACTTTCAAGCATTTTTATAGTAGGGAGTAGGATCGCTGAAATAGTCAAACTTGTACTTCTGAAGGAAGGGGTTGTGCCTATGGTGGAGTGGAACAGCGACAGCATTACCCGTGTTTGGCGGTGCATAATTTGTTCCGTGTTGGAGATCTCGGGTATACGTGTTTGGAGTATGGTATTGTTTTGGTATTTGGAGATTGTTTCTTGAGTTAATTGAGTATGATTGTGTTTCTGGTGTAGTTTTTTTCTTTCTGGATGCAGGTGGTTGTTTTAGTGCTAGATGTAGGGGGTGCTCTGTTGAGAGTAATTTACTGTAAGATGTCAAGATGGGACCCTTATAGGGAGGAGTTTTGTTTCAGTCAGAAGGTGATGTATAGGTGTTGAAGGGGGGCAACCGGTTATTATCCTGAGGGCTCTATTTTGAACAATTTTTAGTTTTTTAATGTTAGTTTTTGAAATTGTGGGGGCCCAGGCGGTTGATGCTTAATTTAGAGAGAGGCGAAGATATTGTCTGTATACTATAAGTTCGTTACCTTGTGGTAGCCAACTTTGGTTCCTGTTAGTACTTTTAATTGTGTTAATTTATGTTGTGACTTTGAATGTAATATTGTTTGTGGGGGATTGAATTCATATATCTGGTGTGTGGTGTGTGTCGAGAAGTCAACCGAAAATGGTAGCTTGCTTATTCAGAGGGAGATCATTAACCCAAAAAGTAAATTGTTGGGGTAATTTGATTCTCTTTTATTTTAGTGTGAGTTAATGTTATTAAGGATTCTGTTCATTGTCAACCACTTGTTCCAATATATATTATATATATATATATATATATATATATTATATATATATATATATATATATATATATATATATATTATATATATTTCTGTATCTTTATATATAATATATATATATATATATATATATATATATATTGAAAAAAAAACTAAAGTATTTTCACCCTGCTGGGAATCGAACCTGGACCATAGCAGATGTACGCGTATGTGTTTGACCACCACGCAACGATGAACAAAAAGAAGAACACGACAATACTTCCTATGGTCCAAATCGGGCACGCCGCGCTCTTCCCGCTCACACTCGGGGGGGCCAAACAGGGTACCGAACAAGGTGGTTAATAATACAACAGAACCGGGGGTCAAGATGTAAATAAGAATTGCAATAACCTGCAATCAAATTTGTATTGAAAAAGACCCCTAAAGTATTTTCATCCTGCTGGAAATCGAACCTGGACCCTAGCAGATATACGCGTATGTGTTTAACCACAACGCCACGATGAGCTAAAAGAAGAGCACGACAATACTTCCTATGTTCTAAATATGGCATGCCGCGCTCTTTACGCTCACACTCGGGGGGGGGGCAAACAGGTACCGCACATTGTGAATAATAATACAACAGAACCAGGGGTCAAGATGTACACAATACAAATATGATTACAGGTTATTGCAATTCTTATGTACATCTTGACCCCCGGTTCTGTTGTATTATTATTCACCTTGTGCGGTACCCTGTTTGGCCTCCCCCCCTAGTGTGAGCGGGAAGAGCCCGACATGCCCTATTTTGGCCATAGAAAATATTCTTGTGTCCTTTTAGCTCATCGTGGAGTGGTGGTCAAACACATACGCGTACATCTGCTAGGGTCCAGGTTCGATCCCAGCAGGGTGAAAATACTTAAGGGGTGTTTTTCAATACAAATTTGATTGCAGGTTATTGCAATTCTTATGTACATCTTGACCCCCTGTTCTGTTGTATTATTAACCACCTTGTGCTGTACCCTGTTTGCCCCCTCCCCCGAGTTTGAGCGGGAAGAGCGCGGCATGCCCTATTTGGACCATAGGAAGTATTGTGTTCTTCTTTTAGCACATCGTGGCGGGGTGGTCAAACACATGCGCGTACATCTGTCTAGGGGTACAGGGTTCGTATTCAAGCATTTGTTGAAAAAAGGTATATATGTTTTTTTAAAAAATATATATATATATATATATATATATATATATATATATATATATATATATATATATATATATATATAATACTATATATATATATATATATATATTATATATATATATATATATTATAACCACCTCTCTCCCCAAGACTGGGGATAAGGTGTGAACACATGCACCAGAAACAGAAAAGTAGTAGAAGAGTATGATGCAAGTCGAAAAGAAAGCCCATTCTTACCGCCCCCTTTATACCTTTTAGTGAGGATTCATCGCAGTCAGAAAAATCCACCCTAGAGCTTCATGGGACCGCGACAGATCCTCACTATGGCATCTCGGCAATGTAGGGGATTCATTTCTTGGCCCAGGTTGGCTTACGAACCAGTACCCCTTTCACCAAAAAACCCTGCCATTGCACTCCTATTATTGCACCTTTCTTCTCGCCTTCTTTGCCAAATTCACATTCCTCAAGGCATTTCTTTTACTTACTCAATCCACGTTTTCGTCTGTCTTCCCGAAGCCATTCGATTCCCAAACACACTGACCCTCTATTACATCCGCTTAACCAATCAACTGTCATTCAATCCTTTCCACATGAAAAAAAACCATTTCAACGTTACTTTCATTATTTCCTCATTTAGCTGCTTTCTTCGACACACACAAACTCCCTAATGGCATTCATTCCTCATTTTAGTCAATCTTCTTACACCTATCACGCCCCTTAGATTCTCCATCTGAACACATTGACTTTAGATCTCTACCCTCTTATTCCAGACCATAGGCCAACTACTATACATTAACACAGGTTAACAACCATACCCTCATGTAAAGACCCTAGCGCACTCCAAGACTTAGCTCCTTCACATCCACCAAAGATTTAAGTTGCCTCCAGCCACCTTCCTTAGCCATTCACCTTCGCTACTATATATACTTACTTATATATATAGTATATATTATAATATATCTTATATATATATATATATATATATATATATATAAGATATATATTAATATATATTAATAATATATTACTTTATATATAAATATATATATATATATTATATTATATATATAATATATATATAATATAATATATATATATAGATATATATAAGTATATATATATATATATATATATTATATATTATTATATATATATATATTCGGCGGAGTCGGCTCGTATAGGTCAAGATGGAAAGTGAATGTGGATAATAGTAAGGTGATAGTGATAGGTAGTGAAGTGGGACGCTGTTGTGAAATCTTGTTGCGATGGTAAATAATTGAGAAACAAAGTTTCTGAGGTTAAAATATTTTAGGATAACATTGTTGGACGAAAATAGAAACAGATAAGCGGAGCGTTAGTAGAAAAGTTTGCTGGAGCAATGAAAATTCATTGGTGAATGCAAAGGGTTTAAATGTTGAGTCCACTAGGGTTCTGCTAAGGGTATGTTGTACCTTGTTATTGATAATCAGTAATGGAATGCGAGTATAGATCTCAAGTTGCAGGCATCCGATGATATCTGTGGAGTATGTAGTGTAAAAAAATAATAACGTTGATGAGTAAGATGATGATTGTGAGTGAACAGAGTGCTCGGGTTTAACGTTTATGTTAGCATGGTGAGCCAGCTGTGGAACAAGTTGCCTCAGTTTAAATATTTAGGGATATATGTTGGAGTAAAAGGGAACGGATGGATGCAGAGTTATAGGAGGAAAGTTTGTGAGTGGTAGGAAGGTTTCTAGTGCACTTTAAATCGTTGATGGAATGTAAAAGGGCTAATCTTGAGTGCTGTTATGGTCTATACATTGAAGGTGTGTAGTTCCTTGTGTTAATGTATATTAGTGAGACTATGGTCTGGGAATAGAGGTATAGATCTAAAGGACAGTGTGTTCAGATGGAGAAATTTAGGTGTGATAAGAATTGATAAAAGAGGGATGAACATATTAGAGAGTTGTGTGGTGTGAAGAAAGGGGTAATTAAAGGGGTATTAAAAGTTAATTTAATGTACTGAGATAAATTAAAGTATGGGGTAAAATTAAAATTTTAACTTTAGTTTAGAAATTTACTTTTTAATCGTAAAGGAAAAAATTTTCCTCAGGCAATAATACTATTTATAAAAATGTCAGGAATAGATCGTTTTCAGAATTATTTGGTCTTAATTAAAATTATAGTTGTTTCTTAAGAATGCGTTTTGACTAAATTTTTTGATTTTAGTAATGCACGTTAATTAAATTGAGTGTCTGATGACTGATGTATTTATTATATCTAGGCGTTGAAAGCCGTCAAGGAATAGGAGTATAATGAACTTAGCGAAATAGTAAGAGATTAGTGAACATACAGTGAAATAAGAGAGATTAGTGAACATACTGTAATTCACTTTCTTAAGTTTTGATTTGTATGACTTTTTAACAGCCATTGGTTTCATTCTATGCTCGTCGATGTTTAAATTTTAGGAATATGCTGTTTTTTAGGTTTATGGATGTAAACATTTTGTAGATTGTTATTTGCCAGTAATATAATTTAACATTTATTTATGAATTAAAACTACCAAACCAGCCATTAGAGGTTTATTTTATTATTAGAGGTTTATTTTATTATTATTTTTAAAAAAAATTTGCAACAAGGACTTTAGTTACTGACATTTATATATAATTTTAGGAGGATACGATGTTAGTGATGATGATGGATGAAGAATGCAGTTTTCCAGATGTCCAAACATTTTCTGTTTAACTTGAGGACACACGCATTTCTTACAGCTCCTGTTCAAAAGCTCTAGCAGTCTACATCGATCAGTATTATGATTATAAATTATCTATTTAACTTGTTATTTTCCATAGATAATTATTTTCTGTCTGAACATTGAAGTTCTGTCGTTTTTTTATAAGGATAATTTCAAATAAATTTATTTGTTATAATTATTTAAATATTCATTAATTTAACTTGAATATATATTATATATATATATATATATATATATATATATATATATATATATATAATAATAAATTATATAATAAAAATTATAAAATATATATTATAAAAATAATTCATCTACCTTTTTTTTCCCCAAGACTGGGGGTAAAGCGCGTTACATGCAACCGAAACAGAAAAGTAGTAGAAGAAATATGAAGTCGAAAAGAAAAGCCCAGCCTTAACCGCCCCCTTTATACCTATTAGTGAGAACTCGTCGCAGAAAATCCACCCTAAAGCTTACGGGACCGTCAGTGTAATGTTCATCCCCTGGCCCAGGTGGGACACAACCATACCCCCTCACAAAACCCCGCCATTCACTCCTATTATGCACCTTTATTCTCGCCTCTGCCAAACTCACATTTTTTTTTCCTCCTCCAGACATTCTCTTTACTGATTCAATCACTTTGCGTCCGGTCTCCCAGCCGGGCTAGATTCAAAGACACACTCACCACTATACATCCGCTTAACCAAGTGACTATCATTCACCTTGCACATGACCAAACCATCTCAACGTACTTTCATTTATTCTCTCATTTACCCTTTCTTCACACCACATAACTCTCTAATACGTTCATTCCTCATTTTATCAATTCTTCTCACACCTAAACACGCCCTATTAATATATGATATATAGTATTATAATATATTAATATAAATATAATATATATATATATATATATATATATATATATATATATATATATACACAAAAGTTACATCAAATAGATGTCGTAAAACAACGTCGATGCAAGGTTACCGTGCTACGTTGCAGGGATGTCGTTGGAATACGTCAATACTACGTTACCATAGGACGTCGCAATGATGTCGCAATGTTACGTCGCTGAGAGCTGACATTTCCACATCCCAGGGACGTAATTATTATGTTCCTAATACGATGTCGCACATCGCAAAGGGACGTAAAAGCGACGTCGCTTTTACGTTAGTGTGCTAATATAAAAAAATCCGGGCTTCCGGATTCCTGCTTACGGATTCCGGATCCATCAAATGGTTCCTGCCACTATTTGAAAATTGTCAGCACATGCTTCTATATAATTTTCACCTAAAAAAATATTTTCTAAAAAAAATTTCATTTACCCAGACCCGCTGCCGGGTTCGACTCCGGCTCTGACCTCGGATCCGGATCCGGATCCGACTAGGTTTCTGTACTAATTGAATATTGTTAAACAATTATTCTGGTAATAAATTTTCGCCTAAAAAGATAATTTTTTTAAAGAAATTAATTAATACCCAGGAACCGGCTTCCGTGATCCGGCTCCGGCTCCAGCTCCGACACCGGCCCTCCGATTTCGGTCTTCGGCTCGGCTCCCTGATCTGACTTAAGGTTTCTGTACTATTTGAAAACTGTTCAGTACTTTCAGGACTTCTTCTTTCAATAAATTTTTCACAAAAAAAAAATAATTTTCGAAATAAATCATTACTACAGCTCCGATCTCGACTTCCGGCTCCAACTCCGAATCCGGATCCGATTAAAGATTCTGCACTATTTAAAAATTGTTCAGCAAGTCTTCTGAATAAATTTTCATCTAAGAAAAAATTAGTCTCTTGAAAAAATTATTTATACCCAGGATCCGTCTCCGAATCGGGATCCGGATCCGGACCCGACTAAGGTTTTTGCACTTTTTTGAAATTTGTTCAGTACGTTTTCTGCATTAAATTTTTCACTAAAAAACATATTTTTTGAAAAAATTCATACCCAGGCTCCGGCTCCTGACTCCAGGCTCCGTGGTAATACTCCGGCTCCGACTTCACCTTGGGCTCCGGATCTGACTAAGGTTTCTGAACCATTTGAAAAATGGTTCAGTACGTCTTCTGGCAATTAAAGTTCTTCAACCTAAAAATATCCATTTTTTTTAAAAAAAAAATCAGACCCAGGATCCGGCTCCGCTCTCAGCTCCGGCTCCGGCTCCGGCCCGGCTCCGGCAAATGGATTCAATGAACTATTTTGAAATTGTTCAGCACGTTCTTCTATCAATTAAAATTTTCACTAAAAGAACATATTTTAGAAAAAATTCATTACTCTGGCTCCGACTCCACTCCGACTTGAATCCGGACTCCGGCTCCTCGACTCAAATCCGGATTCCGATTAAGGATTCTTGCACTATTTGGAAAATGTGTTTCAGCAAGTCTTATGCGCATAGAGTTTTTCATCTAAGAAAATTATTTTTGAAAAAATTTATACCAGGATCCGCTCCGAATCCGGATCCGGATCCGGAAAACTTGACTAAGGTTTCTGCACGATTCTGGATAAATTGTTCAGTGCGTCTGCGGGCCATTAAATTTTGTCACCTAAAAAAATATTTTTTGAACAAAAAATTCATTACCTCAGGTTCGGCTCTTGGCTCCGGCTCCAGTCCGGTCCCGCTCTCGGCTCCCCGACTTCACCTTCGGCTCCGGATCTGGACTAAGGTTTGTTCACTATTTGAAAATTATTTTATGCAGTACTTTCTGGCAATAAATTTTTCATCTAAAAAAATAATTCTTTTGAAAAAAAATTATACTATTGCGCCGGCTCTGTACTCTGGCTCCGACTTCGACTCCGGCTCTGACCTGGATCCGGATCCCGGACTGAAGGATTCTGCAGCATTTGAAACCTGTTCAACGTCTTCTGGCACAAATTTTCATTGAAAAAAAAATTTTTTCTTAAAAAAAATTATTCCCAGAATCCGGCTCGAATTCGGCTCTTCCGCTCTGGATCCGGATCCAACTAAGGTTCTTCTGCAATATTATTTGAAAATTGTTCAGCCCTTCTTCTGGCAATAATTTTTTTCACCTAAAAAAATATATTTTTCGAAAAAAAAATCAAACTACGGCACGCTCTGACTTCGGCTCCCACTTCGACTCCGGCTCTGACTCCGGATCGGATACGACTAAGGATTCTGCACTATTTGGAAATTGTTCAGTGCGTCTGTTGGCATTAAATTTTTCACCTAAAAAAATATTTTTTTGAAAAAATTCTAGACCCAGGTCCGGCTCCGGCCTCGCTCCCGGCTCCGGCTCCACCTTCGGCTTCCGGATGCTGACTATGTATTACTGTACTATTTTGGGCGATATCTCCGATACATCGTTCTTGTAATGATTTCATTCTAAAAATAATATCTCTCGAACAAAAAACATCATGACTCATGGTCCTTTTATTTTTCTGGCTTATTACCTGCTTCGGCTTCAGCTCCGATCCGAATAAGGTTTCTGCACTATTTGAAATTGTTTAGCAGATTTTCTAAAAAAATATTCTTCGAAAAAATCATACTCTCGGCTCCGGCTCCGGCTCGAACTCCGACTGGCTCTAACTTCGGATCCGGATCCGGATCCGATCCGACTAAGGATTCTGTATTATTTGAAAATTGTTCAGTGCACATCTTCCTCGCCAATAATTTTTATTCTAAAAAAAATTATTTCAATGAAAAAAAAATATACCCAGGCTCGGCTCTTGGCTCCGACTCTGGCACTCCGGTTCGCGCTCCGGCTTCCGGCTCCGGCTCCCGGCTCCGGCTCCGGCTTCCATTTATTTGACTGAGTAAAATCCGAAGAATGAGCAAGAGGTTGAGAATATGAAAAAAACTAAAGTTTTCTATAATTGATAAATAAAACATTTTTTTGATCCTAAAACCTGGAATTGCAATTTGACTTTAATTGCAATTTTTTAGTTCGACACACCTCTCTAAATAAATTTCTGTATCTAAAAACTATTTAGAATTTTTAAAAAATAATACACCATGATGTTCAGGAGGAATTTTTCTTACTAATTTAAATAATAATAAAAAAATGGTAAAAATTTTGATTTTGCTTTCAAAAAGTAGGGGGGTTAGTTATGAAGCTCCCCTTAGAAGAAAGTTTCTTTGATAAAAATACCTTTATTTCTTCATCGGTAAATTTTTTGAGCTTCACCAAAAGATACGTTTATTTCGCTTGAACGAAAATAATAAAAAAGTTTTTTATTCGTTTTCATTCAGAAGTTCTTTTTAATAAAAAAATATTAACTCAGTTAAAAATGAGAGCAAACTTCTCAACTTTTCGCTTTGAAACGCATTTAAGGGGAATTATATTGTTTTTGGAGAAGCAAATGTTCTTTGGGAGGTGTTATTTAATCTTAAAATTTAAATAATAATAATAATAAATTATTATTTATTATTATTATTATTATATTATTCATTTTTTATTTATTATTTTTTTAATTATTATTATTATTCAATTTATTATTATTATTATTATTATTATTATTATTCATTATTATTATTATTTTATTATTACTATTATTATTATTATTATTAGACCGTGTCCCCGCATGGTTCATTTGTACACTGATAAGAAAGTTCATAGGAATAGTATTACGGACAGGAGCGCGTTCCTGCTGCAAAAGCCATACGAAGATATCTTATGGGGACCAACTGGCGTTCGAAACCTGAACAACTTTATAATCATTTGTATCACAGCTTGTATTTTAGATTGCAAATTTCTGGGTTTTTATTCCTTTTTATGAAAAGACCTGATGGGATAATGTGACTCTCCTTGACCTAAATTATTTCAGATATTTCAATTATATATTGTAATTAAAATTAAAAAATTTTCGAAAAAGTTGCTGGATTAAAAATTTTGCTCTGTTCTTCTTGATTTCGTTTAAAGAGTATTTTCTTTTATTAATATTGATTTTGATTTCAAATTTTCTGATCAATACATTTATTTTATGTAGGCTTTTGATTAATTTTGGTAGCTTGCTACTTGATAATAATCTGAGTTCTAACTCATGCTGTACATCCCTCCAGAAACTTTATGGAACTAGTTTCTGTTAAAGATTTTAGTCTTACTGTTTACGTTCCACTTGTTTGCCATTTGCTTCCGTATCACCCTTACCTTATTAAGTTTAAATAATAATAATAATATTATAATAATAAATAATGATAATAATAATATATAATTAATGAAATTTCTAGTATTACTCATAATATAATGTTTTGGAAAAAATAACATGGCGAAGCAAATATAAAATATAATGTTAATGTTATTACTAAATAATAGTATCGGTAAATAATTATAGATATTATAATAATAATATAATAATAATACATAATAATGATTATACTAAAATAGAAAAGCCAGTCATAATAAGCTTTGAAATTTATAATATTTTACAAAATTTACGATCAACATATTCATATTTGCTCAAAGTATATAATAATAATATAATGTTTAAAAATTTGCACGTTTACAACACTAATTTTCTTCCAAAAAACGGGGAATTGAAATGTATTTGTCAATTAGATTTTACCTAATAATTTTAATATTTTTCAGAAAACATTTTCTAAACTATTGGAAAAAGCGAGCATGGATCATCGGTAAACTTTTAAGCGGATACATTTCGGTAAAAATATTTCATAGAATAATTTTTTATTCTGTATAGAATATTTTGTTTAATTCTTTCGACGCTCTCGGGACATATATGTCCCACAAGAAAATAAAATTTCATTTTGGGACAAATATTACCCAAAAACAAAGTATTATAAGGCTTACCGACATTTAGAGTTCTGTTCGGTGCCAGACGTACGATTTGAGTGATAATTTTGAAAAAAAAAAAATTATCGCAACCTATTACAGGGAGAATGTACTTGTTTCTGCAAAAGTCAACAAATGTAATGCTTGAAGTAAGTTTTATAATTGCCACGCTACGAGCTAAACAGCGCCAACGGGTTCGCTCCGGGGAAGCCGAAGGATATCTCTTGACGTGCTCGACCCTTTTTATTTCGTGTTTTTTTCATGAATATACTTAAAAATCTCTGTGGGTAACCTGTGTTTAATGCTTTTAAGTTATATATTAGAATTTTAATTGTTACGTGTTAGGATTAGCTTAAAAAATTACTTCATGGTTACTATATTGTCCTTTCCGCGTTTATTTCCTGCGGGATATAAATTGTCCCTTGTCGTCCAGTATAATTAACATGCAATAATTTTTTTTTTTTTGAAAAATTCGGCATGTAAATTATCAAACACATCCACACACACACTATATATATATATATATATATATATATATATATATATCATTATATATATATATATATATATATATATATATATTATATATATATATATATATATATATATATATTAGTGCCTATATATTACTGATAAGAATAGACCAGCAAGATACAGCAAAATTTCATCACTATTGGAAGAATATGAAGTTTTCATCAGACGACTATTTATCAAGGGAATCTGAAAATGAGTCGAGCTCACAGGAAGATGAAGACAGTGATATTGAAGATGAAGCATCTGCACTCTACAGTATTGGAAAATGAGTCAGAGTGGTCTGAAGTTAATTCATCTTTTGTTCCAAAATTTACAATTCCTAACAAAATAAATGGGTTTGTACTTGCTGATATCAACAGGTCATCAACTGTTTTGGATATATTTTTGAATTATTCCTTAGAAGTTTGTTAATTTTCATTTCACAGTGTACAAATGAGCGGTTAAAATTATATGGGGAAGAAAAAGACTTTTCAGTTTCTCCAACTAGCGTTGGAGAAATAATGATTATTTTGAGGATTTCAATTATAATGGGTTATGTCAGACTGCCAAAAATGGAATTGTATTGGTCTCTGAAGCAATCAGTAGGTAATATTGCTATCAAAAATGCAATGTCAATGGATATAGCAAGATTGCTTCTGTCAAAGTTATATTTCAACTGCTCTCAAAAACATGCATGGGTAATTTATAATGATATACATTATAAAAAAAAACTCCATTTTCAACATAACTAATTGATTTAGGAGAAGAGCTTATTGAGAAAGGGAAATCTGAGGCAGACATTAGTAGAAAGAGAAGCTTTGGGAGACCCTCAAAAAATGTAAGTTTATGAAGCATGTTGGAAGCAATTTCCCAATAGAAGGAGAAACGAGAGGGAGATGTGCTAGATGTGACCAAAGAAAAATTAAAAAAATGACAAGACAATTTACCGAGAATGCGAGGTTGCTTTATGTAAAAACTGCTTTATTCCATATCATGTACAATATATATATAGAATAAAGTATAGGTTTATTTTCAAAATGTCCTAGTATAAAGTTTAGGTTTATTTTCAAAATGTCCAAATTATATTCATCTATATACTAGAAATTATAGATTTTTTTGTGAGGATTAATTTTTTTATTTGAATAAAATTTGAGCGCACTTTGTTTTAGAACCTTCTTATGAAAAGTAAGTGTAAAAATTGCAAATGGTTCATTCACAAAATATTTTGATATGGAAGTAAATAGCACTAAAGGGACACTTTAGTCCCACTTAATAGTGCTAGTGGGACACTTTAGTCCCACTTTATAGTGCTAGTGGGACACATATGTCCCATCAAAAATTTTAATGATCGGATAAAATCACAATTTGGGGAAAAGCATATGTTTATTGTATTCATCAAAGATGCAGGAAACCATTGTTCAAGTTTCTAAAACTAATCCTGCAAAAGTCGCGTCGAAAGGGATAATCCGTTGTGTGAATTATTTAGTATTAATTAACAAGTTATTTTCTGTGTAACACATGATAAACTTTTTCCCACCTTATGGATATGTATCTCTCATTCTATAGAGTGGAAAGAGATCGAGTTATAGTGTGGTTAAATTTGCACTTTATATTTTTATATCTTTTTATGAATTTCATCACTAAGTTATAATTGTTTTTGCTAATATACCAATTTGAAACTCCATTAAAATAATCATAACGTCTTTGTATGTCTACTTTCTCTGTGTACCACAAGTATGCCTACAAAAATTATTTGTTGTGAAACTAATAAGAATACAGGAATTTATAGAATAGCTTGCAAGAATTGTGACCATGATGCAAGCTATGTATCCTTAATAGGTTTTCCATTATTAATGATTTTTATCACTTTCCTTCAAATTCCCAATAATTAAATTAGCAATAAGGAAAGCATCTTAGTACTTTGAAATTCCATTTAAAGTTACTATTCTGACTTTCTCAAAGATACCAAAAAAATATTTTATGCTAAGATGTAATCCACGAAGGGAAAAATAAAATTCCAGCAGTTTTAACTTACTTATGAAACAATGGTTATTTCCACAAAACCAACCTATCTACTGAATATAAAGTTCATTTTCTAAGTTTTGGTGATCTTTCAATAAACTCAAAGTTCAGGCAAAAATGGTCATTGAAATCTTGGGCAAATTAATACAAATGATGAATGGACCTTCTTAAAAAAACTTCTTAAAAATTGTCATTAAAAATAGTCTGAATTGTTTTTGATTAATGGAATGATTTAGGTACTGATTAAGTATTCAACATGTATTAACAATTAATCAAGATTAATCAACAGCCTTTTCAGAATTAATTTTATTTATTTATAGATATATGAGTCATATTATGTCCAAAGCATTTGTTTACATTCGGAGATGACATTTATTACTTGGCAACAACCAAAAAAAAAAAAAAAAAAAAGCAAAACAAACCTTATTGTGAGCCATTCATGAGCTATTGCCCATCAAATAAAATGTGAAAGAAGAGTAAATAGATTTTTTCAAGATGCATAAATCGAGTTCATTATTTCCCACTTATAATTAGAAACAAAAGCTATATAGTACCCATTATAACATCAAAAGTTATTCTTATATTCTAGCTCTTAGAACTATGCAGTGACGCACAGTTAAAAAGAATTACGAAAATCATCATATGTGTACGAATAATGAGACTCAAATGATTTTCTGCATGCCATTGATCACAAAGAGAGAAAATGACAACCCTGGATGACACAGTTCCTTGTAGAACCATTTGTGACGAGTGCCACGAACTGGCACCCCTGACTTAAATCTAGAACTGGTTATGCATAAGAAGATCACATTTCATGGTGAGATGATGAAGTAGTCATAGCATATTATTCTTAGTTTATTTAAGGATCTTAATATCAAAACTTTCTAATACATTCAAAATTGACTTTGCTTCGAAATTTCTACATCTTTTGATGAAATTGTGATAGGCCTTCTGTCCATTGCAGCCAGGAGAGATGTTTTGTATCTTGTTAATCTATTTATGTATTATTGATATATTATCTTTAATTGTTGTATTGATCGTATTATATTGGTAATTATCTACTGCTGTGGATTATATTATTTGTGTGTATGAGTGTTACTATATTATTATTTGATGTTACTTATATATAATATATATATAATATATAGATCAGACGGGGAGGTATATATATAGTGACTGCAGTAAGGATAAGAAAGTTGAACATCGGAAACACCGAGCTAGATTATTTATATTTATGATTTAAACAAAGTAATTTCATTATATATATATATATATATATATATATATATATATATATATATATATATATATATTATATATATATATATATTATATATATATAAATATAATGATTTGTGCTCAAAGAAGGTTGGATGTTTCGTAGCGGTCAGGACAAATGAAGGTTTTCTTCACAAAGATTATAGAGGCGACGGGCTAGCAAACCGGTCCTTCCTTTTGCTTGCTATACTCTTGGACCCAGTGTTAGGAATCTTATGCGCCTAAGAGCAAATCTCTGGAGAGCTCTGGGAGAAGCGAGCTTTGAAGCCTAATGGAAGAAAGATGCTAGTTCTACTGAAAGGGCGAAAACCCTACCTGAGAGTGTTTAACTCGAGGACTGGAGTCGGAAACCATTGCGCCGAGAAATGGTTTTCTAGATTGTTCTAAGGGTTAAGAGTTTCGAGCCAGAAGAAAGAGTGCTGGACCTACTGGCCGGCGAAAGCCTTCCTGGGAGTTTGTTATATATAGTATTATACTATATATAATATATATATATATATATATATATATATATATATTATATATATATATATATATATATATATATATATATATATACTATTATATATATATAATATTGGAGTTTAATGTACAGGACCCACCACCGCCCACAAGGAAGAGGCCACACTGGGTTGAATAAGCAACTCCATGGGTGGGTCCTGGTTCATACTTATTTTAAATGTAGCATAAGAAAATTTAGATGGAAAAATGAATAATCAGTAAAAAAAAAAAAAAAATAAAAAGATGTCCTTACTTTATATATAGTCCTAATATTACATAAAATTATATTTTGTGAAGAATATTTAGTTCTTGGAGATAAGAAAAATAGTTACTATTAATGTGAGAGAATTCAGACAAGAATTGGGATAATATTTTAGAAGGTGCTATGGACCATAGAGTAGGAAAATGACGTCGGCGAATGGGGTAGAGTTGAGGACATTCAATGAAGATATGGTGAGCAGATTGCGGGGAATGGCGACGGCAAAATTTACAGATGGGAGGAGGATCCTGTGACATGTGGCTGTGAGTGATGTTGATATGGCCAATGTGGAGGCGTGCAAGTTTCGTCGGTGAGAGGAAGACCAATCACCACTGTTCGGCTTTATATTTCTAAGTTTTGCCCCATCGCTGATCACTTGCCTAGCACTTCTTTCAGTAAGACCGAAAACCTTGTCGGAGAGCAGGATAATAATCAGTTGATGGAGAGGCGACCGAACCTTGCAGATGGCTACTGAAAGAGGGGCAGTCAATACTCTCCCTCTTTGTCAGCGATTCGTTGCCAGTTATCCCTATGTGAGAGGGTGTCCAACATGGTGAAATTTGTTTCTGCGAGACATAGATAGACAAATATATATGTATATATTATATATATATATATATATATATATATATATATTATATATTATATATATATATATATATATATATATATATATATATATAATATCCAACGGGTTGAACCCCTGGTAATTACTTGACATTTGGAATTGGGACACATACTCGATATGTTGAATTGGAAATAGACAGCTTATAGTACGGCCTCATTGGAGGTCAGAGCTTTGACGAATGGGTTTGCAGCTAGAGATTGCGTAAATGTCCTTCACCATTGAGGACGACTCTGCACTGGGATCGCTCGAGTAAACTGGTCCGCGTTTCTTTGGGAATCCTTCAGTTTACTTTTAAAATATCTCCGATAGGAGGGAAGAATAAACGTTCTCTTTATTGAGTTTAGATCGTGAAGAATCTTGGATGGACAGTTAATTTGAGATAAATAAAAAACTGTACAAAATTCAGAAAAACTTCTAAATTTAGAAATTGACAACTTTGTTACGATACAAATCTACAACAATCAACATTTCGGTGAAAAAGATGACAGAGTACAGAGTAAGGTTTTCTATCGCAGCTCCCAGACAACGTGAGTTTCGGTTTAAGAATAGTTGAGGGTTTAGGAAGTAGCGAGTTGATTGTTCAGTTAGGTGGAAATAGAATAAAGGACTGCAATATTGAAGATTTTACCGAAGAAATAAAAACTGCAAATATAAGCCAACAGTTCCTTCTAATCCTCATCAGCTACGTCAAGTCATTTGGAAGGAGGATGGTTTTCGCCATCATATTTAAATGCTTTACACCTCTGCGCATTTTCTAGGCAAAAAGATTTTTTAGCCATTATTAAATATTAATTTAATAAAGAGATTGCGAATAGCTGTGGGCTTGTTTAGTATGAAGTTGG
>JABUQX010053824.1:0-7500 GCA_015478945.1 Trachelipus rathkii | reverse complement strand
TATGACTACCATTGAACAATTCCCAAAGAGCGAATGGTCGCAGAATACTCCGTATGTACGAAACACCTTCTTTGCTTGTCGTTAGCATGACAGCCTTTGTGTGCAAAGTAGTGGTTATTCGTCTTTGTTTACAGTGTTGGGACGAAATAGCTTTTTCGATGTTTATCTGTTGAGAAAACGTCAGGTGGGGGTTCACATATTTTGTACGGCTGTTGCCGAACACTCCATGGAGGTCACCCCTCACTAAGATTCTTGATGATTAATCTAAAGAAGATACGTGTCCGAAACAATATGATAGTTCATCATACTGCCAGTATTCCCTTTTGATCATTCGGGGCGTGAAACACGATCAGCATTAGATTCTTCACAGGTTTTCACTGCGATGGTTTTATCAAGAGCCTGCAATTCTCCCATTCCGTCCACGATTGCAACCTAGCTCTTTGCTTGGTGAGCGTTGAAGCAGATGTGCGTAAGGGTAAGCAGGACTTCTAAGAATGAATTAGTGTACTTTTATGCTGGGAATTGATGCATCGTTCAATCTTGGGCAAACATGGATCTAGGCACAACCGACAGTTTCATTACTTCCCCTTGAAAGGTTATGCGGAGTCTATTTTATAATTGAGATCGTCGGCTAATCAAAGGCATGTCTGAAAGGGGACGATCTTCATTTCAACTCTTTATGGATCAGCAATCTTTACTTTTATTTTTTTTGTTGGTGTTAGAACATAGTTTTTTTAGTTTTATTCTTTTATAGGTACCCAGAGACAGTGATCTTCAAGGAAGTCTTCCTGATTTCAAGACTCATGACAAATCTGTTCCTAATAATTCAATTCGGCTAACATCTGATGTGATTGCTGCGCTGAATACAGGCCGTTGTTTTTCATCTTTGATGAATTCGGGACCTCGTAATTGAAAAGGATTTCCGAATACGCTTCAGTGCACCATATAGTGATTGAGATGGCTTTCATTATTTATGGTTACTATCTAGCTCCCCGTTTTGGAATGAACTGCCACACATACGTCATGTTTCTTGTGATACCCTTTGGAGCTCAGGCGTAAGAGAAAGCGAGCGAGAGTACTCAGTTGCTGTGTTATTCCAGCCATGCCTCCCATGAAACTTTCATTGTTTTTTTTATGTGTTTAGTCCTACCAGCAGATGACAGCAGCCAAAACGGGTATATTAGACTTATTACTACCCAGTGTCGCTTTTCTGAATTCGAGGCCAAATATCCGGATCTGATTTCGTTTCAAACTTCTCATATCAGCAAGGTACCAAGTGGTCATTCCAGAATAGTTTGTCAAATCTAATGCGAAGAAATATTTTACGAAAACCTCTAGTGAAGAAAGATGCAGATCCCAATTAGCAGTCTTCAGATCTCAAAATCAGTTAACAACGATCACTATTCTCATGTATTTTCGTAATATTCGGAATGTTGGGTTAGTTCTTCTGTTGTTTCACAAATTTTTCATTCTTGTTTAGAGAGTCACATTCGCATCGCCAAGTGTACTTAGTTTAGTAAGACAATTCTTGCGCCGGCCAGTGTCATTGAATCTGCTCGTGCTCTCTGCACTTCATTATAACACTAATGTTCAAACTTGGTTCATGTCTTCAAAGAAATACTGAAAGTAGCAATCTTGCAGAGCGACTAGGGTACGAATGTGTGCTTCAACCGCACGTCTGAACTTCTTACCTGAAATGATTTTGATTGACTGTGTTATCACCATACAGCACTGACCACAAGTCAGGAATTCCAGTTCCGTCAATAAAAATTTCATTTGAACTTATGGTTGTAAAAGCTTTGTGCAACTCACTTGGTCGCACAATCCAACGGTGATGAAGATCAACTCGTGACATAATTAGTTGCTGGACTGGCTTATAAAGACCCAAGTCTAGAGTCAAGACACATTTGGAGGTTATATTTTCACAGCTTGTGTTATTTACAAAGTTTCCAGTTGGTGAGCTTGAGAAGGTTAAATTTGAACTGAGATGAATCTAGTGGGGCTAGCCGGGTTTCGGATAGGAACACGCTCGTGCCTCATTTCCGGGAGATCCAGTAACGCTTGAATTAACCCTGACCATGTGGGATTGTGTGGGGTTTCCCCTTTCGTTTGATCCAATGCATCTGGACAGGTCAATCCTGGACTCCCGTATGTATATGTTTCTTGTGAGTTCACTCTTGAGATGGAATACGTGCGGTGTCTGGATGACCACTAACACAGAATTATGGCTCCAATAGCTACGCCATGTCCAGAGTAAACAAGATTGTTGATACATCTGCTTTGTTTCGACATTGAGTATTTCTTTCGGAAAAGTTGGGTTTCATCTGGCTTAAATATTTCTTTGGACCTTGTATTCCATTTAAAGTGATTATATCATTGAGGAAGAAATTTAGAAATGAGCGACTTATCGCTGTACCTGAACAACTGTCACTTCAGTACTGATTCTTTTAGGTAAGATCTTGCTAGTCAGACCATGCTGCGTTCGATGGTAGAGTAGCCTTACCAGTCAGGGAGTATCTTCGAGGAAATCTATATTATCTGCTGCACAATACATAAACCTCCTTCTGACAAAGTCGGTGTGGAATATACACCCCACCATTTTCATCCATTTGTCGCATAACCTCTTTTGCTACTGATGTTTCTAGGCGTTCAGAAACTTTACTGTATTCAACTGGCCACCTTACTATGCAGGACGCACCAACTGGACAAGCACATCCGACACTCGACCAAAACAGCAACAGCTATTAGGCAATCGAGCGTTAAGCAAACACCTATTATGATGAAGATGACACCAAAAACACACGCAATGCTCAATTACGCGTACTGCCACTTCGAACGTCCAGTCGTCGTATTTCATTTTTGTTCGCTTGTTCACTTAGGCATTCATACATAAGGCTTTGTGAAAGTACTGATGCCTTTTGAGCTACTTGTTCTGTATCAACTCTGGCGTTTTGGAATATATTTGATCCGGCATACACCATTTTAAGAATTAAATTCAAATTCCATTTAGGTACTATATTACTGTTTTAGTAGTACGGACTGATCCTGGTGAAAATGTCCACTGGTTACCAGACAAAATGCATTCCTGTAAATAGGTGCTACTTTAAAGATGGGTTCATTTTCCAAACAAGCTAGTGTTTCTTCTAGCTTTAGGTTAGAACAACTCGGGTAGTAGCTGTTTATAAAGATATACGTTGTAGTTGATCTGCGGAGGAGTTAATAGAATGTACGTCCATGTCCCAAAGTTCTTCTTCAGATGAATGTTTTAAATATTAGTTAGGAAGTTTGGTTCCATTATCTTTAAAACTGGTTGTTGTACACATGCTGCTCTGCAATGAGAAACCAGCCTTCTCCGGGTCTTTTAATGTCGTTGAAAGAGGATTGATGAAATCGATTTGTACGATGCACTGTCTATGGGTATAGTTAGCTGTGCATTGGCTTGGAATTTGATACCGATGTTTGGCCAAATTACGACATTCTTTGTTATCTGACTCTTGTGATAGAATTGTAATATGAATATGTGCATCCCTTGGGTCCATTTTACACGGCTGATAATTTGACTTTGCATGATAATTATTGCTTATGGTTTACAGGCCTTGGTATAGTTTGAGAATTGTCGAAATTGGGTGCAGCTCGAGATTATCTAAATCCAATGAATTCTGCCTAATGATTTGTTGTGAAATAAAACTTTTTTTTCGTGTTGTCGATTAAACTGGCACTAATCTTGCCGGAATGGGTTCGCGTTGATTATGAACAGGGTTGTTCGTGTGTTACTGTGTAGAAGGTTAATTTTGTGATGTCAATTGCTTCTTGTCTCTTTTCATATTTGTGTTTCCAATATTGTGTTTGAGGCTTTGTTGGTACACTGTTGTATATACAAGAGAAAATTGACAACGACCATTTTTTTTATGTCGTTCGTCGTATATCAATAAAGGACTGTGATGAACATCAGGGTTCTTTGTCTTCGAAGTGATTCTTATTCGATTGGCAAGGTACTTCTAGAAGATTTGTTTTGAGTATTGTTGATCACGACAGAGTGATTCATTTTCTTTTTTTAACACAAACACAGGAGTGTAGTCAATACTATGGAAGTTTCCTCTTTGATGGTGGCATCTGAACTTGTAGTACCTCTTCTCCATTATTACTGGCTGCTTTATACGACAAATTTCATCCTGAAACAAAAGAAATGAATAATAGAGCTTGTTACATACTCAAAAGTATAGTACCAGTTAATACTTAATGAGCATTAACTATAGTTGCTGCTTGAAGTATCCCAGTACCAAACCGAGGTACACAGCGTGACAGAGCAAAACAAACGTGCAAATCGGCTAAAAACAAATCACTGTTTAGCCTTAAAACTAGATACCCAACCCAAATATTATTTCTTCGCAATACATGATAAGAAAAATTTTCTTTAGATCTAAATCGGTTAGATAGCAACCGAGATAAGGCAGTTTGTTTATAGTTGAAAATGGCAGCCATTTGGATGGCGTCATCAAGATCATACGCAACACCTGTTAAAGTGTTAATCATGGTCGTTATCAAGCTTATGTTTTGACGGATTAAATGGCGGCACTGTACCCTTTCCTTCATTAACTTTTTTGGCACGGGAAACAGTCAATGCTGCTACAGACTAAAGAATAAATTTAGGATTGTTTTTTTAGATTTGAAATGAACACAACACGATGGTTTTTACTAAGGTTATTTACTTTAGATAAATTTTGATAAGATAGTATGAGGTGAGATTGTAGTCGTATTCGCACACTTGCGTTTTAAATCTTCTTCTTCTTTATCTTTCTCCTTTCCCCAGATTGGGGTAGAGGTGCGTGTCATTGCATCGGAAAAGAATAGCAGTAGAAGAATATGACAAAAGTCGAAGGAAAGCCAGCCTTACCGCCCCCTCATAACCATTAATTAGTGAGAACTTGTCACAGAGCCAGAAAATCCAACCTAGAGCGTCATGGATCGGCGATCGACGCCTCACCATGCGTGAATCGTCAGGTAAGGGTTCATCCACTTGGCCAGGTGGGCCACAACCGATACCCCCATTACAAGACCTCGCCATTCTCCTATTCATGCCCTTTATTCTCGCCCTGCCAAACTGCACATTTCTCTCCTTCACGACATTCGTTCACCGAGACTGCAAGTCCCAGGACTTTCTCTCGGTCTGTTCCCAGCCGGTCGTTCCCAACACCACTCTCCACTGTATAGCATCCGCTTGAACCAAACCGGCTATTTCATTCATTCTTCACTTATGAATCCAATTACCATCTCAACATACTTTTCATTTAATTTCTCATTTACCCGCTTTCTCATCACCACAACAATCTCTCTAAGTTACGTTCTTTCCTCATTTTATTAATTCTTTTCACACCTAGCAGTGCCCTAAGATTGTCCATCTGAACACATTGAACTTTAGATCTTATACTTCTTTTATTCCGAGACGCATTGAGTTCTCCACTACCGATAGCAGTACCCTCATTGTAGAGACTTCTATGCGCACTCAAGACTTAGGTCCCTTTAATCATTCTACCCAACGATTTAATTGCCACCCCCAGCGAACCTTTATCCTGCATTCACAACTTTCTGACTACACTCTGCATCCGTTGCCTTCTCATCCAACACATACCCTAATATAGTTTATTAACTCAGCACTTGGCGCTTCCAGCTGTCATGTGATCAACATAACTTCTACACCGAGGAACTGACCTGACTAACAGAGGTTTACGGTTTTTTCCTCCTTTTTTTTTTAACGTTTCTCTAAGCCCTCTTCGATTTATACTTACCCCAAACCCTCCTGCTACCATCCTTCAAACTCTCTTTCAGATTCGCCACACAGAACCAAATCATCCCGCATAATAGGTAGGGCACCTCACTTCCTCTCCTTCGTCCATCATTCTAACACCATTTCCTGCCTTCCCACCTCGAATTCTTTCAATAACCCCATTCATATACACATTGAATAACCAGGAGACATAACACAACCCTTGTCTCACTCCGCCTATTAATCCTAAAATCAATCAACCATTGACCCATTTATTCTTACACACGCTTCCTATTCGTCATATTTACTTTTGATTTCATTCAGAAGCCTTACCACCAACACCATATATCACTATTTACCTTGCCTTAAAGCTTCCCTATTAACTCTATCTACGCCTGTTGTTAAATTCCATTAAACCTTAAATATAAATTATGATATCTTCTCCCTCATTTTCTTCAATGTATGTTTCATGTAAAGATTTGATCCACACATCCTCTAACACTCCTAAACGCACCTTGTATTCTTCACCAACCAGTCCCTCAGTCACTAGACGCACTCATTTCAACCAAAATACCAGCAATATACCTTCCTACAACACTCAAAAACTTATTCCCCTATATTTCTACAGTTCCCTTTCTCCCTTACCCTGTATATAAGGGTACTATTACGCTCTTTCTCCAATCCCTTGGAACTATACCCTCCATAAACGATTTATTACACAACTTCCCAATCCATTCAATCACCATCTCGCCCTCGTTCTTGATCATTTCACTAGTAATTTCAATCGTTAGTACTGCAGATTTACCATTCTTCTACTTTCTCACTCTACCCGATTACCTCCTCCTTACTATAACCTCATCCCCAAATACCTATTCCTTCTTTGCACCATCAAACCACACACATTCACTACACCTCATGCTACTGTTAATATTGTGCCAGATTTTCGAAGTGCCTTTCCGACAGCTCGCCCTCATAGTCCATTTCATCAGTTACAAAGCACCAGTCCCTATTCAGTAGTTCTAAGCAGATTTTCCCTTATTTTCATTTTAACCTTTTCACTTATTCATTAGAGCTTCCTATTCCCTGGTATGTCCTCATTCATCCTCCTTCCAATGTTCATTTACTCTTGTTTTCTCCTACGTATGCACCTTTTGATATTATTTCTTTTTTCCCTCCTTATATAATTCCAGACATCTTTTCTTTTGAAACTTCATCATTTGGTTTTAGAAACATTCAACCACGCTTCTTTACCTTTAACCGCTTTCATTACCCTCTTCACTCCACCATTCGCTGTTAACATGCTTACTTCCTACTTTGCACATCCACACAACTTTCCTTGGCACTCCTAACAGATTGCTTCCTTGCATTTGGCGCCCCAGATTTGTTCAGTATCAACTTGTTTCACATTTCAACCGATTTACTTAGCGAGCTCTCTTACAGTAGCTTAACTCTTATTTTGTCTTGCTCACTTAACTTCTCACTCTTAATTTTACCATCTTCCCTTAACGTATCACTTCCTCTCCATCCAAGCCCCAGTTTAACTAATTTACATAGAACAACATTAATGTATCCGAATATCCCTCCTAACCCTCACTGATTTAACATTCCAATACAGTTTACGTGTCAACATCTCCTTCTTTCACCACACAAAACAATGATACGTTTCACTTCTGATACCATCGCTACCTACACCAACTCTAGGTAACTTATGATACTCTCTGAACCATGATAAAAGA
>JABUQX010053823.1:17500-31597 GCA_015478945.1 Trachelipus rathkii | reverse complement strand
GTTCCCCCGGAAGGGCCGAGAGGACCGACTCCTGCCATCTTGCGGTTTACCCCTTGGGGTTTCCTTTAGTTAAAAAAAAAAAAAAAAACAAAAAATTAAATGTCGTGACGTCGTAAAACGTAACTGGTCCATACTATATATTTTGAAATCATCGTTTGTCACCATCTTAAAGTTGACATATTTAGCTCAGTTACTGAAGATATAAAAAACAAACAAAAACATCCAAACTCACGGAGTCTTAAAGAACATACAGGTTCCTATTATTATATATATGACTTTATATATACTCTAGTATATATATATATATATATATTCTATATATATATATCAATCACTATTATACATATAATTAATATTATTATATATATTACTATATATATCATATATATTCTTCTTCCCTGCTGTACAAACAACACTCAGCCTCCCTATGTGAAACCTCCACCCTACATGTATATATATATATTATATTATATATATTTATATTATTATATATATATATATAATATATATATTATATAATATATATATATATATATATCTATATTATTATATGAATTAATATATATTATTTATATAATATTATATATTATATATATATATATATATATAATATATACCACTTAAAGAACTTTCTTTTTACCATATCTCAGCTTTCCTTTCTCACTTTTTATTTGCACTTCATGATTTTTCCTTCAAAATTTTTTATTTAATGACTTTTTGCAGATTGAACGTAGAATATGAAAAATTAAAACTCCTTAAAAAAATCCCAAAATTCTTGAGTAAACAATTAATCTTTAAGTGCCACATTTTGCTTTGTATATGGTTTAAATTCAATACACATTAAAGTAAGTTATGTCTAAATACCTTTTTATGATTAAAGCAAACAATCTTCATTATATAATATACGTATATTATATATTATAGTATATACTATATACTATTATTATATAATTATCATCTATATATATATATATTATATATATATATATATTATCTACTATATATTATATATATATATATATATATCTATATACTATACTATATTATTAGACTATTATACTCTACATATATATATATATATACTTACGTATATAATTATATATATTTTATATATATTATATATATATATAATTTTTATATATACTACTATATATATTATATAATAGATTCATATATATATACTATATAATATATTATAATATATAATTATAAATAGAAATTATATATATATATATACTATATATATATATATATATATATATACTAATATTTATTTGATGATCTATATATATTATCATGAATATTACTATATATATTTTATATATATATTATATTTTTTATATATATATATATATGTATATACTTATTACTATATATATATATATATATATTTTTCTAATATATATTATATATAATATATATATTATATATATATATATATATATAACTATCTATATATATATTATTATATTATATATATGCATATTATTTTATTATATATATATTTATTACTATTATTATATTATTACTATATTTATATTAGTATATATATTATATATTATATATATAGTATATATATATACTTTATATTATATATATCATATATATTATCTATTAGTATATATCATCTATATATAATTATTATATATATTTATATATTATATATATATAATATATATATATATATATATATATATAATATATATACTTTATATTATTATAATATATTCTTATAACGTTAATTATATATATATATATATATATCATAATAATATATATCTATATACTATATTATATATATATATATATTATATATATAGTTATATATATTATACTACTATACTAAGGTAACAATTTTTTACTTTTCGGCGACTTAATTTTTTTTAGGAGTTCCGTTTAGCTTAATTGTAGGTTTTCGCTTAAATCGAAAATCGTTAATTTGTTATATCGTACATTTAAAATCGATACATAATATATTATATATTATATATTTATTATATATATATATATATATTATATTATATATTTATATATATATATTATATATTATTATTATATATATATATAATAATATATTATATATATATATATAATTATATATATATATATATATATATATATTATTATTATATATATATATATTAATATATATATAATATATATAATATAGTATTATATATATATTATATAATTATATATATATATATTATATATTGATAATATTATATATGATATATAAATATATATATTACATATATAATATCATATATATATATCTTATTATATAATATAAATATCTATATATAGATAAATCAAATGACCCAAATGGTTTTAGAACGATATTTGATAAGAAGTGCCGAAATTAGATTGATTCGCGAATAAATGTCCCCAAAGTACTCATTTTTGGGATTTATTGTTTTATGGGGTATATCACTAACGAATACACACGGAGACCACCCCGATATCAGGAGTCAGCGGCGGTCTCTCTCGCAGCTCTAGGTGGACTACGGCGAGGGACTAGGTCCCCCCCTTCCAGGGATTGTCTCCGGAAACCCCGCTCTTTTTGGTCTCTTGGTGTCGCGGGGGTTCTACCGACACATCCCCTCGCGGGTATGGAAACGTTACCCCCCTCCGTCCCACCATCAGGCTCGAGCCCTTAAAAGGTTAAACTCCATTATAGGTGCTCGTTGACTCACATGTCCGTAAAAAGTGAGCCTTAAACTCATTACTGATCACTGTGTCGTTTAAAACTAGCTCTAACTTTGCCTGGAAGACTGGTTTAGTAGCTGCCGAGAAGATTATATAATATATAAATATATTATATATATTATATATATATTATATTATATATATATATAATTAATTATATAATATATAATATATATATATATAATAATATATATAATACTGTACGGAAAAGTTAAACCAGTCTACAACTCTTTGTGGACTAAAATCAACGTACATTGATACCTTGCTACTGTTACATCTTGTTAAAACAATGCTAAAAAAACTAGCAAACTCAATTCGATGTTTTGTTAACAGTGTTGCCTACTCATTTCGAACTTACGCTGACACTCCACTTACATTAACCGACGAATACAAAGTTTGAACGAATACTGATCTGATCGATGTTTTGTTAACAGTGTGCCAACTCAAAATATGAGAAGGTATTTAGATTCTTATTAAAAAAAAGTAAAAATGGCAATGATTTAACATAAAAAAGCAATAACATATAAAAGAGAGCAAGAAAAGCAGTAAAATTTTGCACTTGAAAGAGCAATAAATAAATAAATAGGAATAAAAGCAGCAAAATTTTGCACAAAAGTAGCAATAAACGCACTAGAATCTATTGCAAAATGCACCAAAATTGGCAATACTGGTTTTGTATTTTATCATATCTAATTAAAAAATAGTATTACACTATCGATTTACTATTACAATATCAATGTATCGTTAATTCCCCATGAAAATATCGAGTGTACTTTAGTTTTTATTTTTTCTGCTTGCCGAAAGGGTAAAATTAGCCATATATATATATATATATATTATATATATATATATATAATATTATATATATATCATACAGAGATATTTTTATTTTATATATGTATATATACTCATTGGGGATATTATATATATTTAAGAAAAGATGATGTACTTATGGAAAGAATGACTAGTATTATTAAAGGTCAAGAGTGTTCCAAAATTAGTTGGAGAAATCAGGAAGATGTGCAAGTTTCTTAAATAGTTGATCAAGATCGTTGAGTCACTTGCTCAAGACCGGTGAGAAAGCCGGATGATTCGACTGAATCACTTGCTCAAGACCGGTGAGAAAGCCGGAGAATTAGACTGAATCATTTGCTCAAGACCGGTGAGAAAACCGGATGATTTGACTGAATCACTTGCTCAAGACCGGTGAGAAAGCCGGATGATTCGACTTAATTCCCTCCTGTATCAGTATTAAAAGACAATAACCACTCATTGTTGTGTACATTGAAATCCACTAAATAGATTACCTCATTATGATAATAATCATGATTAACTGATAAATTATATGTATTTTTAATCAAATTCGGTGAACTTAAAATCACCAAACTTAGTAACATAAATTTGAATAATTTACTCCTTTCTAAATGGCAATTGCAAGCGGTAAAGACTAAAGACAATACTAAGTTACCAAGTTACAAATTTTTGGTACTTTTTCTATATTATCAGAAATTATTCGCTTAAGTTAAAGAAATACAACGAAAATTCAATTATAGACGAAACGTGATATTGCCAGTCGACACAACCTTTAATTAATAACTAGACCTTAGTTCGGTTTTTATATATAGATTACAGAAAGTATCAAAATCTCTTAATTCCCCGTTTGCTCTGAGCATCTTGACACATATGACACTTTTTCCTTTTTGAGGAAAAAACAAATCACAAGTTTTACCTCATGAAATAATTTTTTAAAATCTTAAATCTAGTAAACAAAATAAACTACACTATTTCTCAAAATTAACAAAACGAAGCAATTGTAATGTCTAGTCATAACGTGCTCTCTCTCTCTCTCTCTCTCTCTCTCTCTCTCTCTCTCTCCTCTCTCCTCTCTCTCTCTTCTCTCTCTCATTCTCTCATCTCTCTCTCTCTCCTCTCTCTCATCCTCTCTCTCTCTCTTCTTTCTCTCTCTCTCTCTCTCTTCACTCCTCTCTCTCTTCTCTCTCATATAATATATATATATATATTAATATATAGTATATATTTAGCTATATATTTATATTATATATATACTTATATATATATATATATACTAATATATATAGTATATATATACTATATATTATATATATATATATATACTACTTATGTTAATGTCTACTATATTTTGTTGAAAGATGATTGGGCGTTTTTGCAAAGAGAATGTGTATGGCATAACAAATAAATAAGAAAGAAGAAACTAAATTCTTGCTTACTCTAATCCGACATCATTCAAAAACACAAAAAAAAAAAAAAAACAAAAAAGAAAGAAGAGATTATCTTAACATGACTTGTGATTCTGGTTATGTATACAATAAAGGAAAAAGGTTTAAATAAAGTTAGCCATTTAAAGATATTAAATGTGTGGAAATTCAAAGGAGAAACACGATCTCTCACTCTCTTCCCCTCCTCCTCCTTTCCTCCTCGCTCCTCCTCCTCTTTATACTCAACGAGAATATATTTCAAATTACTACACGTCATATTTCTCACTATTCATTTTTTTCTTTCAGCTCCAAGAATTCTTTAAAGGTTTATTCACGATTAAATGAACATTAACAAAACTTCTCAACAACATATATATATATATATATTATATATATATTTAAGTTAAATTTTAATCTATATCTATATGATATATATGATCTTATATTTTTTACATCATATACTATATATATATATATATTCTATATAATATATATATATTTATATATATATATATTAATATATATAGTATATATATTATATGGTACTTTTAAGTCAATTTTAATATTTAACATTAGATTTAGTCCATTTTGTTAAGGGGAGGCATCCAATATCTGGAGATTTTGGGACCCCCACTTCTTAAACCACCACCCTAAAAATGCGCACATCTAACACTTCTTAATTTTCCAGGACAATTTTGATGGGGAATTAAAGCAAATCGCAGCTTTTTCCCACCTCTAGAACTTCATTTTCGTTAAGTATACTAACGCTCGAGTTTGCGTGTGGACGGGGAGGCTTCTCTGTTGACTTCGCCAACGTCCGAGCCTAGAGAGCTAACTTTGACATCTGTGGAGTATCAACCTCTCTAACTCTCATCCTAACCTCTTAGGATGAGATCTGAGATCCAGCTATCCTGGGATTCTTTCTTTAATAACCAGTGGCCTTACCATATTTCAACTTACACTTTCTTTTTTCCCACATTTCCCGACTAAATGGTGGTCTGTGCTTATATAATAAACATCAACAATCCTGTAAAACGTATCGAAAACATTGAATCTTCTAAATTCTATATTCTATGGCTTAACATCTCCTACTACTCACTACTACTACTACTACTTCTACGGACTATGATGTCTTCCTACTACTATTACTCACTACTACTACTATATTTCTTGTGTTTCTGCTGCTGCTTTCTTAATGGAATAGATTTTCCGTTCCCTTTCTGAACTATTTACCTATCTTCTCCGGGACTGTTATTTCTGTCTTTCCTTGTTTTCCCTCTTATGCTTCCTTCTTCTCCATCCCTCTTAAATTTCCTCGCGCCCATCCAAGGAGCAACGCTCCCAAGCTCATATAATATACTATAGTATTATATATATTATATATAATAATAATATTATATATATATATTATATATATATATTATATTATATATATGTATAATATATATATATATATATAATATATATATATATAGTATAGTTATATTACAGGGTGTTTACGAAATTAGGGGGACAAATTTTTGGAGGATGATTATCTTGCTGTACCATTACAGCGTTTTGTCTTAATAAAGTTACCTGTAAAGTTCTTCATTTAGTTAGTAAATGAGTTAGAAAGGTACTTGTATCGATTGCCCTATTGGTTGTTTATGGTTCCCGTAGATGTGACGAGTTGGCTACGAAACTCTGCAACGTTAAAAGTAGTAACCTATTAGAACAGGGTGTTGATGTCTCTATATTGGACACTGCCTGATAGGCTTGTTGATACGGTACCACCCTATTATTTAGAGATGAGGCATGGAATTAATACTAGGAATATGTTGATGTATTCGAGCATAATTTACTTGGGAAACGGAACAAGCGAATAACAATGAAGTAATACAAATTAATAAAGCGAATTCATAATAATACTTCGTAGTATTACACTATAACAACATATTAATAAGCCTTAATAACAAAATTTCTTGATACGTAATAAATTACTATAGTAATAGAATAATACGATAAGCGAACAGCAATACTCCAATACACAAGAAGTAAATAAGAATACATAACAACTAATACTAATCAAGATCATATAATAATAATAATAATAATAATAATCATAATAATAATAATAATAATCAATAATGATAATGATAATGCTATTGAAAAGCTTATGATAATGAATAGGGATAATGATAAATAATAATTATAATAATAATAAATAATCAAAATTGAATAATATATTAATAACTATTAATTCAATATCCATACTAATAATGATAAAATAATATACATTATTAATAATAATCATACATAATAATGATAAATAAACTAATACTAGTAATAATAATAATAACTAATAATAATAATAATAATATCTAATCAGTTATTCTTATTAAATACCTAATATATAATGATAATAATAATAATAATAAATAACACTATCTACGGACATTAACACAATTATTCACATCATACATTTTGCACCTTCCTACTTCATTTACCTACTAAATGGGAACTTTGTCAGGTAACTTATTTAAAGACAAAACCAATTGTAAGAGCGTACAAAGATCAATATACCTCAAATTTGTCCCTATTTCGTAAAAACACCCTGATATAATATATATAATAAATATAATTATATATATATATTATAACTATATAATATATATTATATATATTATATCTATATATATATATATATTATATATATATTAATATAGTAGTATATAATAATTTATAAATTTATGCATCTTGACAAAAACATTTCTTGTAAATTATGCAAATCTACCTTTCTGTTTTGTATTCGCTCTGATTGATCTGTAGCTAATACTCCCTCTGAAAATGCTAATTTGTTTGGCCTACTTCTTTCATCTAATTCCACCCTGGGTGATTCTGGCACCCCTACTCCTTCTCTCAGATATCCTATGGCTCTGCCTGTGGTTCACATGATTAGGTGCACGGGATTCTGAGATCAACGTACGTCGTCAGGAAAGTTAGCTGTCCGGATGGTATTTATAACCGTGTTATGAGGGACTGTGCTTCTAAGCTGGCGACTATCTTTGTTCGGCTCTGCTCTCTATGCCTTAATAACAATACTTTCCCTCAACGCTGAAAGCGCTCATATGTTCAACCGATCCCGAAAACGTGTAGCCGCTCTGATCTCTCTAACTATCGTCCTCACTTGTATTCTCTCTAAAATCTTTGAAACCCTCCTCAACTCTACTTTCCTGGATCATCTGGAATCTCATTCCCTTCAGATCACCAGTATGGGTTTTGAAGTTCGAGGTCAACTGATGACGTTCTTTCCTATCTCACTGATTTATGGTCTTCTGCACTTAGGAACTATGGATAATCTTGTGTGGTGGCGTTAGATTTTCGAAAGCTTTTTGACCGCGTATAGCATGCATCACTATTCTCTAACTCACTTCCTTTGGATTTACACCTATTTGCTCACCCATGTCTAGTTTTCTCTCAGATCGCTCTATATCTGCACTTGTTGAGTTTTGCGATATCTTCCTTGCAAGAAGACTTCCTAACTTTCCTGTCTACTTCGACATCTCGTCCATCTAACCTTTATACAACATAAATATTCTTGGTCTGAACTATCTTGGAATCCTCAAAGCACAATGGTTGCTAAAGTGGCCTCGAAAAGGCTGGGAGTTTTGTTCAGGTTGCGGTAAGTATTTTCTTCCGAACAGTTACTCCAATTATGCAAGGGTCTTATCTGCCCTTGTATGGAGGGCTGTTCATACATTTAAGGTGGCTCCGATTCCACCCTTCTTTTGGGTAAGGTTGAGTCTAACAAACTGTCCCCAACTTCAAACTCCTTTGACCCTCTATCTCTGCGAAGTGACGCTGGTGCACTATCTTTTTACTATAGGTACTACAACGGCATGTGCGCGAGGGAGCTGACCACCCGCATTCCAACTCCATTGAGTTGTCCTCGTAGCACAAGGGCTGACCTGCTTCCTCATAAATTCTGTGTGAATATTGGAAGCCCCATGCTTGTTCGTTGTGGTGCCTCCTTCTTTCCATATATGGACTTTCCATATATCTTTCCAACCACCTCGCTTCTGTGAAACTCCCTACCTTCACCTGTTTTTCCTGCTGCATTTAATATCCATCTTTTAAAGGCACCGTCTACGCTCACTTCAGTGATTTGTGCTAGACTTGTGATTGTGTGGGTTTGCATTTGTTTCTGCCTCTTCCTTGAAAAGGGTTTTACCCGTGAGTGGTGGTTACCTATATATAAATATATATATATATATATATATATATATATATATATATATATATATATATATATATATATATATATATATATATATAATAATATATATATAATATATATATATATATATATATATATATATAATCCTTTGTTCATAGGAAACTATGGAAGGTTGTGGCGATAATCCTAGCAAACTAGCAACGTGAAAAGGATGTAGCTCAATTTAGCAATGCTATGCATCGAACACAGCAGAATCAAAGGTTGATGACTAAGCGCGAAAAAGGACTACGGAAAAGGAACACAAGATACAGAATTGCTACGATAAATACAAGCACTTTTGCCAGAAAGGAGAAGGAGGCCGTTTACCTGATGGAAGAGAAGAACCTGTATGTGTTGGGAGTCTCTGGGGTTGGCCTAATTGTTGACAGTACTTTTAAACCAAGTATGGGAGGAAGAAAAATTAACAACAGTGTGGAGGAAAGCAGTAATCTGTCCGATTATCCGATACATAGAAGTGAGATAGATGAATATGTAGAAATTATTGAGGAATAGTATTGTTGGTGGGAGAGAGTAAAATATATGAGAGGATCTTGGAAACAAGATTGAGGATGGATGTCGAGGACCAGAAAAAATACGTCAGATCTGATATTGTACATGAAGATGATGTCAGAGAAAACCATAGAGTGGAATGAAAGTCATATGGAGCATTAATAGACTTAAAAAAAGGCATTCGACAGAAAAAAGAGGGAGACACTGTGGAGAGTCATCCCAAGATGACAAAGAGAGTAATTCGGAAAGCGCATCAGAGCACCCAACCTCTTCCAAGAAGATCACGAAAAAACAAGCACCAAATATATTGAGGACAGACGAGGGTTTGAGTTGTGTGTTTTCGAACAAGATGTTATAGTTTTATGGAAGATAATGTCGAATAGAAGAAAGATGAAAGATGAAGGAGTTTTTGAGGCATGTTCTCAATGCCCAAATTATATATTAGAGAAATATCAGAGGTTAGTTCCTCCAAGACCGTCCTCCTAGCGTGGGCTAACTGTTATTGGGTGGAATATTTTTCCTAATGAAAGGAATAAGGAAGGGTGAAGCCCTAAGCATAGGAATGAATAGGTGATGGAGTAACAGAGAGTTGGCCATTAAGGAAAGGTAGAAAAAGACTTGAAGATAGGACAGAACCCTGAGGAGCCTTGCTATTTATAGATTTATGAGGATGAACGTTGGCATTCTTCCCCAGCTGCTATAGATCGACCGGAAAGGAAATCGGAGAAACCACAGAGAGGAGGATTGATACCGAAAGGCTGAAGTTTAAGAGATCAAAGCTTTGAGTCAAAAGATTCACAGAAATGTCGAAGGGATAAGAAAGAAGAGAAAGAAGAGTATGAGTAGAACGTTCCTTACGAAAACCATACTGGTGATCAGAGATAAGATTAGAAGCAATGAGATGTATCGAAATCTTGCTGTTAAGAATAGATTTGAAAACTTTGGAAAGAATGATGGTTAAGGGTGAGAGATAAAGGGTTGAGAAGGGTCAACTTTTTTTTCGGCACAATCTAGATAAGCCCACGCTAAAGTCGTAGTGGATAGAAAGAGACAAAATAATTTTCCAAGGCAGGATGCAAATCTGAAGCACAAGTTTTAAGAACCACAGTAGAAATACCACCAGGACAGTACACCTTCTTAGTGTAAAGTTCAGAGGGAGCAGAAATATCTTTAGAAAAAAAAATTACAATATTAGGCATAACTGAGTTCGAGTAGGGGTGGAGAAGGATGAATATCACCGGAATTGTATAATATGGAATTAGAAGGAAAGATCTGAAGGGTAAGTTTAGCTTTAACAGAAGGAAAAACGTCAATTGTACCATTGTAAGATACTAAAGATGGGAAAGAGAAAGAAGCAATGCTAGAATTAAGAATAGATTTTACACGATTCAGGGATGAAATATAAGGTGCACGTTTTGAGTTTCTGAAGTTTGAAGACGACTATAAACAGTTAAACTAAAGATTTAATTGTTTATATATATATATATATATATATATATATATACTACACACAAGTATATACATAAAATATAATATTATATATATATATATATATATATATATATATACGGTTAATATAGTATATATATATATATATATATATATATATATATATATTATAATATATTATTATATATTAGTATATATATAATTATATATTATATAATATATTATATATATATATAGTATATAATATATATATATATAATATATATTAAAACACACTAAACTAGTCAGAAGTTAATAGTTCAAAAAAATCCAAAAGGTAGCAAAAGTTACTGTTCACTTCATTCAGCTTAACATGAATGACATTATTAAATTCTCTAAATTATTACATTAGTTGGAATATTAATTAAATTATTATAATAAAATTTACTATATTCATATATCTAAAATATTAAAAAAGTGAAGTCGCACAAATCGAATTTTTACAAAAAAGTTAAGAACATCTAATTTTTTTTTCGGGAAGAAATACCAATTTAACATTCACACCAATTTAACATTCACACCAATCCATCACGTTGGCATCCTGGGAAAAATTTTGAAATTGAATAATTAGTTGTTCAAAAGCTAGTCCTTCCTACCATCTCCTCCAAATTTGTTGAAATTATCAGAATTATGTAACAATTTTCTCCAAATTTTCTCTTGTGAATGTCCTTTACTTTTAAAAGTGGAGTACAGTTTCGAGTATTAATTAAATGTCCTGTCAGACTTCGATGGTGGACCAAGGAAGAATCTGTAGACTTCGTTTTTAAGTCATAGTATAGTCATTTAAAATCTATGGTTTCCCTATGTTAAATTTCTAATATCCAGAGCAATTACTTTTATATATACAAGCCTGTGGGGTATTGTTATTAGTGTTATGTTTTGAGAAAACAATTTAGCGAATGTTTTTATATTGTTTAGTAGCAATTTGAAAATTGTTTGGAAGATACTAAACAACTGTTGCAGAAGGTTCATTCGGAAGAACTAATATATTTTCTTTCATAAGTTTTGATTTGTAGAATTGTAAAAAGTTTCTAAAGCCAAGAAAACTTAATTGAAAACATAAGTGAACCCAGTAATTCTCCTTGGGTAATGCAAGTTGTTGTTGAAAATCAGCGTTCCAAGAAAATATTAGTAGCTTATGCTGTATTCGAGGCCATCAAAAAATGGCATCACTACTTAGTTGGAAGACAGTTTACTCTGATAACTGAGTAAAAATAAGTAACCTTCATGTTTAAAATCAAGCATAAGAGTAACATTAAAACGAAAAGGTTTTGAGATGGAGAACTGCCGTATTCTTTTTATATCATTTCCAGACGAAGGAAATACTGCAGTTGCAGCTAATGCCCTGCCAAGAAGTCATTGCGGCTAACACAAGAAAACTAACTTTGTCCTAACTTCACAAGGCTCTTTGTCATCCTGGGATTTCTAGTCTTCTGCATTTAGTTCGCAGAAATCTTCCTTACTCAATTGAAGAGGTTCGGCAATTGGTGTCCTCTTGTCACATTTGTTGTAGGACTAAACCTAGTTTCTAAAAAATACCCTGGCAATGAACTTGTATGCGCCATGAAATCGTTTGATTGTTTGAACATTGATTTCAAGGACCCTCTACAGTCATCTTCCGCTAATTAATACATACTTGTCGTCACCGATGAATATTCCAGATTCCTTTTGTTTTTCCTTGCAAGGATCTCTCAGCTGATAATGTGGTGAGCTGCTTGACATCTCTGTTTTCAGTGTATGGATTACCTGAATAGAGATATCTGCATACTGACAGAGGAACCTCTTCATGTCTTCAATATTACGAGCATTTCTGTCAGATCTTATCATTTCTGCCACTCGAACAACCCGGTGTGAAAGCTATATCGGCATTATTTGGAAGTCAATTCAATTGGCTTTTGGTGCTAAAAACCTTCCCATCAAATCCTGGGAATAATTTCTACCATATGCCCTACATTCTCTACGATCTCTTCTATGTTCTGCAACCAATGTCACGGTATAGTAGCGCAGAGGGGCTTCACCCCCGATTTTTATAAAAATCACAGGATATACTCTAAAAAAATAATAATAAGAATAAAAAAAAACAAACGTGGCGATCTCTTTAGGAAAAAAAGTTACAGCCTCTCAAAGTTGTTAAAACTCCCATAGATTTTCTTATATAAAAAAAAAATTTAAAAATCACAGAATATATTCTAAAAAAATAATAATGAAGCATAAAAAAAACGAAAATGACAAGTCTTTAGGAAAAAAAGCTACAGCTTCTCAAAGTTTAAAATTTTCCCATAGGCTTTCTTATAAAAAAAAAAATAGTGGGCCTCGTGCTCGTTTTGGGCCATCCTAGTTCAGGTTATGATAAGATTTGTTAAGTATACATAGATTTTCTCTGTGCATACCTAACAAAACTTATCATAACCTGAACTAGAGGGCCTGAAATGAGACCTAACCTGGATGGATCAAAAATGAAAAGTCTATGGGAGTTTTAACAACTTTGAGAGGCTGTTAATTTTTTTTTCCTAAAGAGAATCATGTTTTTTTTTTTTTTTATTCTTCATTATTATTTTTTTAGAGTATATCCTGTGATTTTTATAAAAATGAGGGGTGAAGCCCCTCTGAGCTACTATTACCTAAACCAAACATGGGAGTCTCTTTAGGAAAAAAAGTTACAGCCTCTCAAAGTTGTTAAAACTCCCATAGACTATTCATTTTTGATCCATCCAGGTTAGGTCTCATTTCAGACCCTCTAGTTCAGGTTATGATATGTTTTGTTGGGTATACACACAAGAAAAATTTATGTATACTTAACAAATCTATCATAACCTGAACTAGGATAGCCCTAAAACGAGCACGAGGCCCACTATTTTTTTTTTATAAGAAAGCCTATGGGAAAATTTTAAACTTTAA